>VYZW01008946.1:50634-68697 GCA_013401315.1 Balaeniceps rex
AAAGTCAGTGTCAGTAACAGTGCTGCAATAAAATGAAAGAACGTAGTTGTGCAAAGCCTCCAGCGTTACCTCATAGAAATTGTAACTAATATAACTCACTACATCACTTCTACAGATGAAATACATATACCTTTTAGATATTTATGTCTTCAGAGCACTTTCATGCATCACTGAAGGAAGGTATGGATCAGAAACAACTGAATTGACATAACTTAGCATGTTACCGCTGGTCAGCCGAGATAAGTCGGTTACAACAAGGGGCAGATATTCTTCACAGTTAGCTAACTGCCCAGCAGTGGGGAAAACATGACTCCAAGGTGATTTAAGTGCATGTCTTTTACTTTACAACTGAAGGGATGAAAAAGCCATCATACAGCCAGTTACTCCAAGCCTGATGATGACCCATCTCATATGAAGCTGCAGTAACACCCAGCATTTTATTAATCTGCAGTAGTGCAATTTCCCCAGGCTGTAAAGATGGTTTTCTGTCCTCTGTGCCACATGCACCCATTAGATAGATGTGAATGTATCAGTTTGGCCCTTTTGTTTTTGATAATGGAAAAGGTTATGCTTCACTGAAATTGCAGATAAATATCAGGCACAATTCTGGCTAGGTTCTTGGTCTATGCCACATGGAATATAAAATACACTTTTGACTGAGTGCACACTTGACTTTTTCTGACAAAAACTAAGTAATTTGAAAACCAGGACAACCATCTCCTCATGTTTGCAGCTGGGATCTATGTAAATAATATTGATATATTAAAATTTCAGAGTCCGTAAATCTGGTAAAACATAAGTTTATTTTTTATTTTGAATACGGAATCTCCATGCAGCAAACCAGCATGATTTCAAGAAGACTTCAAAAATTACTTTTATTTAAATACTAATGCATGTACCTCTTGTAAAGTCCTACCAGCATAATCCACTCACATTCCTAGTTGGAAAATACATATGCCAACATCATTTGCAAATAAGGCATACAGTTTGCGTGTATACAAATACATACTGAAACCTTTGTATGTATACATGGTAAAAGTAACACTGCAGTTTGCAAGCAAAAATGAGCAGGCAGTGTTTCAAATTGACAATGTGGTACGGTATTATCAGGAAGGACAAGAATTAAAAGTGATTTACAGTAAATTACCCATACTGGGCAGGGATGATACACAGTTACAAGACTAAATTAAGGAAGTTTGCGTTGCTACCTTATGGTGTTTGATCTTTCAATTAATGTCTCAAGAATACTGAATTATCTATATCTGAGCACTGTTTGTTTTTGATGTTAGCATGAAAGAAAGAGGTTTTTTAAATCACAACACACCTGAACAGATTCAATTATCGTCAATACTTCCATTTCTAGTCATTAAGTCCCACTCATCCCTTCTGATCGACCTCACCACTTTACCTTTTAATCTTTAGAATCTTATATATCAAAACTATCAGAGTAAGAAAAAAATAAAGCATAGGCCCAACACAAAGCCTGTGCCTACATTAAAGAGCCTAACTCCCTTCAAATTCAGGGAATCTAAAGCTCCTAAATGTATGTTTATCTACAGTACACTCCCTTCTAATGGACAGTGAAGAGTATTTTGCAATGAACGTATTTTGTGAATGTGGCATGTACATATTTGTATGATGAGAGAGAAAGCATAGGTATGACACAGGATAGGGACTCAGCATATGCAAATGTCAGGTGGGATAATAACCTGCAAACCAGAAACAGTACAGTGTCATTAATGGCCATAAAAAGAAAGCAAGAAACTACAGGAGGAGCACTCAAAAATTTTACAAGTGGTATTTCACCAGGTTTGCTAGGGGCATCATTTCAGTGATATTTTTGGCTTGAGTTTCCTAACTTTGATCAATTTACAGTAAATTTAAATTTGTTCAGAAGATCAAAAGCAAAACACACAAGACCAGAATTACTTCCTTCAGTTTATTGTCTTGCATTTTGCATCAAAGCAACAGCACAGGCAGTTAGGATTTCCTAAAACTACTCATGCCACACATACCCATTGAAGTTCTCCATACAGAATAACCAGCTGGCCACTCAGACACTGAGCAGTGGACTGTAAACTAGGTCTCCCATCTATTTTAGGACATTCATGACATCCCAACGAAAATACTCAGTATTAGCAATTAAATTAATATCACAGGTGATGTTTGGCAAGGTTGCCCACATTCAGAGTTTGAAACCAAAGCATGCTGAACCTCTACACCATGTAGATCTAGCCACTTAGGAACACATTACAGATGAGTATTGGGAAGTTATATTTTCCTGAAAGCACAGGGAAGTTTCCACAGAACAGAGTACCTGATATTTAACACACAGATTTGGATGCTGAGATACAAAGTTACAGCTTTGTTGAAACATCAGTAGAAATATTTGCATAAATTAGAAACTGAGCAACTCCTAGTATGAATTGGTTGGACCTAAATACCTGCCGATGGAGTTCCAGCCAAATGGTGCAGTATTTTTTGTTAGTGCATGAGAGCCAGGGTATTAAACTAGGCTAATCTATTGAAAAGCAGAAAGTATCAGTGTGGAAGAATAAGCATTTTTAAAATACAATTTTATATTATTGATGTAGGACCTACTGATGAAGAAATAAAATAATTTTTAAAAGGTTATTTCATAGGAATTTTAATCTATGTATATTTTATTTAATAGACTCCTATGGTGCATGTCAGACTAAACAGCCCAGTCAAGACCTCTGAAAATTAGTCTAGACATGAGAAGAGGCATACTCTGCATAGTAACAAAGACTTCTGAAAGGCTTTGAAAAGAAACACTTTGGAGAATTCTTATTGTTTCTGATAAGGCACACAGGAGTGCTTTCTCCTGAAGTAATTCTTTATACAAAGATAAAACAGATTTCAAAGCATAACTGTCGGACATCTTCACACTTCTGAGAGCCAATGATTCTGCTCATGGATTTCTTACTACATGCAAATGAGTCACTATTCACCTCAGCAATCTCCATGCCAGTAAAAATGCTTACCTGAGCAAGTTTCACACATGCTTTGGTGTTTGCAGGATTAGGTTTTTGGTTTACGGTTACATGACATATGGGTCAAACATCTATTCAAAAAAATACTGGCCTGAAAAGGTTATGTTATCTAGTTACAGCAACAGAAAAGGATGTAAGATACTAGTTATTTACTTCAGGACCTCTATGCCTCCCTGATGACCAAGAATGCTAATGGCAGTCTACATCACAATTACCCTAAACATCAGTATACAACAATAAAACAACCAATACCATCTGAAAGAGCTACGATTTAGTGCAATTAACACTAAAGTATCTCTTACAGGTATTAAGTTCCCTGAAAACATCAGTAAATAACTTAAGATACTTACACACAGAAGAGCTTTAAAAAGGAGACATTTCTAATTTCCCTGAAACGTTGACTGCAGCAGAGACTACTGGCCAGATGCTGCTCTGAGTCAATTCCACCCAATCTCAAATACTAAGGTAATGTTAGAATACTAATGTAGTCACAAAAGATAATAAAAAAACAAGTCAACGCATTGTTTTCAGGTAAATCCTGATAAGATTGGGAAAGGCAAATGTGAAAAAAAGAGCAGAAAGGCACTCCAAATTACTTCACTGCGGGACACCCACATTCATTTCAACACACAGAGAACACTGAAATTTTTCAAGGGAAACTTATTGAAGTAAAAGCAATTACCAATGATACGACACTTGTTTCATTAAAATTTCTTCTTTTAAAATCTTTGAATATTTTTAGTGCATTATTTTTAATAGATTTTTTTTCAGCTTTGGATTCCCATCTTCTAAGTTTCCTCCTCTCAAAGACACAGAGAAAAGTAAGAAAAATGCTTAGAACAGAATAAGATAGAAATTTTAATCAAGGGTTTAAAATTTCTATCCTATTAAGTCGCAAGGAAATTACATTTTTTTTTTCTATCTTCAGCTATTTTATCCTTTGCAGGAAGTACTTTTGCATGTTGTCAAAACAGCCCTTATCAAAATATTTGCAGTGTAACAGTCATGTTGACCACATCCAGTTTGAAGGAAAGAATGGGTGAGTTGACCTGTGTGCAACACACACGCAGAGACCCTAACTACACCTGCCAAAAGCAAACCAAAGAAAGAAACCCCCTTATTAAAGTGGTGGTATTACCACGTGACGTTATAGTTGCAACTATAATCAGTTTCAAAATAACAAGGGGATCTTCTTCACCTCAAAGAGTGCATGTATTGTGGTTAAGATCTTACTGGGCAAGCAGAAATGGATAATTCCCCGTGACCTCTGATGTTCAGCTTTCCACACATTTTGATCAGTAATGCATCAAAGTCTATGTCAGCTAAATCCCTCTCCAGAGCTGCTGCAGAACTCTACTGACTTCAGGTTTCACCTTTTCCTACTGTGGCCCTGACTTACAGAGGACACTCTAGCAAAGAGCCACAGTTTCTTCAGTGACCTACTTTGACAGCAGGTGGTTGAGCCCTGCAAGACGTTGTCTGTCGTTCATTACTTATTGGCTCTTCAGAACAACTGAAGTACAGCCAGGGAGATTATTGGGAGAGAAAATGCACGCTCAGTCAGTGGCCAAGAATTAAGAGTCAACAGTTTACTAGAAAGGCAACCTCCCAGAAAAAGGAGTGAGATTTTGAACACTATATATGAAATGAGCACTGCTTTACATATTGCAGCACCACTGTTTATCAAGACATAGTATATATTTATATGGGACCAGTTTAATCCCAATGGAAAGGGAAAAGGGAAATATGAGGTACCTGTAAACATCATTAATACTAGGGGCGGCAGCATGGTGATTATAGACTTCAAAAAAGCAATAGGGATTCTGGCCAAAAGACCTAACCTGACACAAAAGCTCTTCTTTTCAGATCAGGCCAAGTTAAGAGCATATCTTTGTCTCAAAGCACAATAATATTGCATCTGCATTCCTATATTTAGCCATCCTGTGCACTATTGATTAAAACCAGCCAGATGTTAAGTCTATAAAAGAGTAATTTTCTTGACTGTAACATAAAAATAAACCAAAACAAGCCATGGTGGAGAAGAGGAGGAAGTAACTTTTCCTCTTCCAGTCATCTAATCCTCTGTCTCCTCTTTTCCTAGTACAAGCCTTGACAAAGGCAGTATATTAACCCACCACTTTGAGCACAGGGTCTCAATTGTTTTGGTAATTAATTATATTCCAAGGGAATCTTGGAAAGTGAAACACACACATGAGTTTTTTCCACCAATCTTCTCTAACTAGCAACTCTTGATGGACCAACAGCACACAATTTCAGAACGGTGAGAGCCCACAATATACACATGATACACTAAAGTGGCGCAGAATACCAGAATTGCTAGCCCTCCAGGGCAGAAACTAAAATATGACCTGATCCTGACATGGAGTTCTAGTAACAGATAATGGACATATTTCTAAGGCAAGTAGGCAGCTGAAAACTCTTCTTGCTGCAGGACGACCCTGCTAAAGACCGGGAATGCTCACCTTGAACAAAACTGACGAGGCAGCCTTCTCCCACCCCAGCCGTTCCCCGGCAGCAGGGACGGGAATATATGGAAGCCGGGGCAGAGATCCCCCAGGCCACTAATCTTGCGCTACATTGCACTATCTAAGAAACATATCCTAGGGGTATAAATTAGAGTAAACTTTCGGCTGCCATGAGTTCCAATTACTAAAGAAACTGCACAAGAGGAGTTTGCTGCCCAGAGTCGTGACTCTCCACGTGGTACATCTGCTCCTCCAGCTAGGCATGCCTCAGCAGCAGGAAAGCACCTTACATCTCTCACACTCATTTTAAAGGGGAGATTAGAGACAAAAAAAAAAATACTTGAATGATGCTCATTATGAACTACTATTACTTTGAAGATCTGTATTCAAACTACTGAAATTTACATTAAAAAATAATGGTAACAAAGCCACATTTTTTTTTAGGAAGCTCAACAAGTGAAGAAATAGCATGTCTCCCAACTTTAATCTCCAGTTTCACTACATGACACTTGGAATTTCTGATTTAATTGTAAAAAATGCAGCTGTCAAATGTGTTTTCAGTAACTGCTGGAAGCTTGCTTGTGCACAGAGGGCAACCTATCTTAGACCCCTCACTAGAGCAAAACCAATTCATCATTTACTTGCTTCTATTGTAATTCTCTGATTTTCACTTTGCTAGTGCTGGCCCAGCGCGGGGATGTTTTGTTTATTCTGGGGCGTCGGCACTGTTGCCACATCACATGTAACTCCCCTTTGGGCCAACAACCCACAGCAGCAAATGCAGCTACACAGCAATTGCTGTGCCAAAGCGTTCCCTACCTTAAGATCTCTCCACAGCTCCGGAGGGAGAGGTTAGGTTAAGTATTCCCATACCTCTGTCCGCGAGCAGCAGAAGGTAGGTGCTTGTCCATACATCACTGATGGTGGGGGCCAGCCACACTCACGGAAGTTCCAGCACTTTCACCAGAGTTTCCTTAGTGTAGAAATCAAGGTGAAAGAGCTGGTGCATGTTTAGTTCCCATCTGATACAGGTCAGGAGGTAGCTGGTATATGAACCTGGCTTGGAAACACTCCTGGGTCCACTGTCTTATTGCAGGAATTTCTTTCCTTTATAGTCCATGCTTGTGTGCTCTGTTTACTTGTATTTTCACTCCTGTTTCCTCCCTAAATACACATCTTTTTTTGTGTCTAACTTCTTAATCGTCTCTCAGTTCATCACCTTGGTTTCCTGTTCCTTGCCAACAGGAATGATTACTCCTGCTCAGTATTCTTAGCTTGCATCACAAGCCTAAATTTCAAGTAAGCATCACTGAACTATTTCAGCAATTTGATTTGCTGAAGAAATGGTCCCTTTTGGTCACTGAATTCAATCTCTCCTGTCAGAGGCAACCACATCATATATTTACTTTCCTAAACTGATCAGTTGCATCATTACTAACGATAAGAAGCCAAAATCTGAAGGGGGGGGGGGGGTTTTTAAAAAAAAAAAAACAAAAAACAAAACCAAAAAACAAAACAAAAAAAAACAAACAACAAAAAAACCCACAACACTTTTCTTTTCAAGATTTTCATCTAGAGATGACTGAAAATGTGTTGTGTCCAAAGGCATCTGATATTAGGTCAATGAGCTCTCTGCACTGTCTCCATCTCAGTGTCTCACTGTCAGTAGCAACAAGAGCTTCACCAGAGAAAAATATTGAGAAACATCAAGAAACATCTCAGAGTGGAGACTGTCAAAAGAACTCTATTAATGAAGGCTGCTCACGTGACAGTAAAGCTGTAAGGTACTCAGAAGCCAGGACAAAAGGAGAAAAAACACATACATACTCTGAACACTTCCTAGTCAGAAACACCAATTAAAACTATTTCATAAATGCAAATGGATCTACACCATAAACTCTTAGAAGCAAGTACTACTAGCAAAATTTTAATCCAATTATCAGCAGTAACAAAACATACATATAAGCTGCAATCAGACACAAAAGTTAATTTTATAGACCACCAAATAATAAAAAACAGCAGCCATGTGGTTGAAAACGGAAGATAAAGAGAGGCTTAACAGATATGGATTAATTTGTCTAGAAAAGTATTTCCCTTGCTTTTTCACAACTGTTTGTTTTGGGAGGTGATAAATATTTAAATATCATTAATAAAAAGCCATTATTTCACTGACAGTTATGAAATCATACTCTGAATGTAAAGTCTTTGGGACAAAACAATTCTGTCCTAGTATGGCATAGAGCGAACACACAGAGCAACAGCAGAACACTTCACACTCAGCAAAGTTTGGAATAATATCATTCTGCTTCAGTAAGAATCCAGAAGTAAAAAAAGGGGTATTTAACAAGCTATATGCAGGATTTATTACCTTTGAGATGTTACTCTAATTTGCAAGATATAATCAGGTTTCCAAGGAACAATGCTAAAACGTAATAAAGGATCCAGATCTGATTCCTTAGCAACTCCTTCCATTTAATCATAACAACAAGATAAATCCATTTTACCAAAAATGAAAAGATGGACTAGGCAGATAGGAAACAAATCAGTTAAGTACAGACATCAGAAACTAAAGTATGAGATGGCATACAAATCCTGTGGTTGACAGAGATAAATCCGTCAGATAAATTCAGAAGAATTAGAACCGACACTAAAACTAAGGCTTGAGCAGAAGCTAGTACCAGTGCACAACAGGAAGACTGAAGGAGAGATGTTTCAGACTTGCCTCTGCTTTGAAAATCCCCTAGCTTTATTGATTTGTGTCACCACTTGATCATCATTTTTAAAATAGCGTATTTCAGAAAATACTATGTTCCTATAAACTGGGATTTTGAGAACTGATATTATTTGCATTGCCTGACAGTGCATTCTGAAAAATAACAATATTCCAGTGTTCCTGTGAAATATCACACATATCAAGTTAAAAGGAGACCTTACATAACATACAATAAGCAAATGCAGTACTTGCTGTGAACACAAACTTACTTTCTAGCAAGGGATGACAGTATAGTTTTCCCGTAGCTCAAAATAAGGTACTCCTTCCTTATCAAATAAGGGTAATATTTTCTGTGTCAGAAGTGTTAAGCAAATTAGGAGTAATACACAAATTAATTGTTAATGAAATTACTTGTAAGCCTGTTGCACTTTCTTTCTTCTCGGGAGAGCAACAAGGTCAGAGAGTCTTTGACAGTTGCTGCTGCTAGTGGTTGCCAAAGAGGTGTTCCTCCACTCTCTGAAGACCACCAAAATGACCCATCCTCCAGCCATCCCTTTTCCCGCTGAGCCTGCACAGGCGGTAGCGCACACATCAGCCAGTCCTCGCTCCCTCTCACACACGAAGTACAACTAACTATTCCTCTATGACTTGGAGAGCAAGAGGGCAAAAATTTACAAAGGAGGGAAGTTACCAACAAATTACGCTAATTCAAAAAGGTCTATCTTGTAGTATGCTTAACCATCGCAAGGAATACAATACAGTGGCTAGCATAGTTACTAACTCACTTTGTCCTTCAATAACGCCCTATAATGCCTAAGGATGAAGACATAAAAGATTAAACATCTAAAACAGTTCCTCTCAATACAGGCTGATCATCAAGGGAGATGAAGGGAAGGGAAGGGAATTTAAGAAAAGCACATTAACAACTATTCGGCAAAAGGGGAAAACCATCCATGCATGCAAAAAAAAGAGTGAGAAACTAGATGTTTATGTTGATACACCTGATGTGATTACAAATGAAGATTATATATTCAGCATTTTCTACCTCCTCCTAAACACCACAATTTTGTCACAAGCAATGAGGTATTACAAGCTCAGCATTTCAGTATACCAGAGGGACTAATTAAGACGGCACTATGTAACCTGTGCGATTTGCCAGACCAAAACAGGTACCTCTATATTGGACAGTTTCTTCAACTACCCTTCAAGTGGAGGACCCATTTATTAATTTCTTTGCACACAGCTGGTTGCAGTGTGATCAGGTGATGTAAAGCAACACTGAACGTAGGTATTATTTATCAAATATTTTAAAGGCCAAAAACTGTGCAACAGCGTTAGCAGATACACTGAAACATGAATGTGTCACATAAAGAGTTAACGCACTCCTCCCCAACTACCTCAACTTATTATTTGAAGCAATAGCCTTCTGATTATTGCAATATTTAATTCAGTCTCAGAAGAAAAAAAAAAAACCACCACGTGCTAAGATTTTTATGCGGTGAAATTCCTCTCTGTAGCAGAGATAATCTTTAATTCAGTTCAACATACTGTTTTCATTATAACAAGCTACAAATTACTTCCAGCATAATCATAACAGGTAAGGATTATGTTAAACCATATTCTCAGCTGACAGCCTAGCCTTTCTTTAAGTGATGTCATGACTTTCTCCAAATAAATTAACCCATCCAGTATACATGTTGACATTTTATATCAAAAGAGAGAACCACACTGTAAATAAAGCATTATGGAAACACGGGTCAGCAGTGACTCCGCAAAGGTTTAATACTGATGCAAATATTTCTGGTATGAAAAATAGAAGAATGCTGTAGGTGTGAAGAACGCTTCTATGGGGCAGGCTGATACCTTAACACTTAGGCAAAGGTTGTATTTGATGAGAATGCAGAAAATGGATATAATTGGGTTAAAACCTTTGAGGCTACTACTTTTTAGAAAGCAAAGCAGGAAGAGAATATGGAAGAAAACCAATTTCTTAAACAGTTTGGCCTAGGGTGCTTATATACATTTGTTTATATGTGTGTGTGTGCATGCACGTACGTGTGTCTGCACATACATATGTATGTGTGCGTTTGTGTGTGTGTACAGAAAACACCACTGGCTAATCATTTAAAATAGCTCGCAGAAAAAATAAAGTACCTTCCATTCCCTCAGATACATACTTCAAAGAACAAGAAAAAGAAATAAAAGCTGCTCAAAAACATTATATAGAAGTATGAGATTGTGTCTTTCCACTCTAACACATTAAAAAGGCAGAAGGAATAAACAAAGTTTAAGTATTCACAGCACATTCAGCAAAAATACAGAAGTTCTGTGTTCGACAAAATTCAGGCTAACATGGTATACCAAATACTCACAGTAGACTTTACTTAAAAGATCCTAGAAAAATAAAAAATAGATCTGAAGCATCATTATTAGTGAGAGGTATTAGACACAGAGCTCAGTCTTTTGCCTTGGGAGCTCAGGGGGAGAGTGACTGGGCCTTTCCCTCTCGTGGCTTTCTGCAGGAGAAAGGGATCCAACCAAGGGAGCCGAGGAGCTACCAGTGAGGTCACTCAGAGAGCTGTGGGCACACACCCACGGCAGCACCCTACAATTTCCATGGAAAGTCCACAGTGTGGGATGGAGACGAAGGCTGAGGAGCAGAAGAGGAAGGCCGCCTAACCTAAAATGACTCACACAGGTTAAAATGTTGGGAAATACACTGGAGAGTACATTTCCAGCTAGCACCCGAAACCCAAACTATTACAAAATCCCAGAGTTGAAGCTGAACAAATGCTTTAAAATCCAAACCATTCTGGGTACCTCAAGGCTATTTCAGCTAAGTTAACTGACCACCTCAAAACACAAAGGAAAATAACAGAGCACATAGAGAAAAGATGCAGCTATGGGGTTTAAGAACTGAAAAGCAAGAGATTTTCACTCTGCATCTAACTCAGCTAACTGGAATTTGCCACCACTGACACAGCCCCAGTTGCTCTCCTGGTTGCTCGGCTCTTCCTCACTTGCCTCAGAGCCCATGACCCCGTGGCTTCAGCGCAGGGGAGCGGGGAGGGAGAGGAGAAGTGCAAGGCAGATCAATCGGTCTCACAGAAAACTACTCCCTCCCACACACACCCCGAATAACTTTCTGCTTAACAACGCTTCCAGTTAGACTCTCCATCGTGCCATGTGATCACCAGGGCTTGTGCGTTAAAGTCATCGAGAAGATAGCTACAAGGATGTCCCTTTTGGTACCAGCCTACAGTGACAGCAGGTAATGTGAAATCACAAACTGAGAACGAACCACCTTTTGTCCCTGTCCTATAGCCATGCCAAATTGCTAAAGACTGTAGAGCTAACAGGGGATTAACAACTGAAAAACGGACTCCAGTTATTCCCCTTCTGACCCAGAAAGGCTGGCAATTCCCTCACAGTCCCAACCAAAGGAGGGAGGCACTTGCACACAACTTCCCAGCCTTTTAGAGTAACCAGTCATGTTTCTAAAATCCGCTAGCACCTCAAAGCCTACAAGCCTCAAGTGATGTACAAAAAAGGGCAGGGTTGGAGGGAGGAAGGTACAGTGATCACTATCTGCATTTCCTCCATTCACTACCCCCGTCCTAGGTTAGCTGGGGTTAGGTTTCCTTCTCTCCTTAAATTCACAGGACAAGACCCACAGTGGCACATAAATTAGGATTAGAATGGATTACAGCTACCCAACCCTCAACCCCAAGAAAGCAATCTGAACTACCCAAACTCCAACTATTTAATCTCAGGCATGTCTCCCTCTTCAGTCTATAAATGCTGCCTGTACTTACAAGGCATGCCTGAACATGCATCAATAGGGCTGGGGAGGCTAGCAGGCCTTCCATCCAAGAGCAGAGACCAAATCTTCTGTGGTTCAGTGCTTCCCAGTGCCTGGTCCTAGGTGGCTTCTTCTGCAGTAGACGAGCTTTTCATGGGCCGCTTTTTGGAGACATTTAACACTTCTCTGCAACAGCAAAAATAGCCTCACCATTTACATGAGGCACGTTGAGCAAATTTGTGAAGGACAAGCAACTAAATTTTTAGATGATGCAACACCTACAAGGGAAGGGAGCTGAGTGTATTATCTGGATAGAAGAAAATGCTCTAATTAACCTAATTGGAATAAAACAGTACAAGTGACTAAATGATACTCTGAACTTTATCTCTGAAAAAAAGGGGGACTACTAATTTCATTTTAAAAAGTCACTTGCACATCTTTGATCACTGATTTGATATCCCTTGACAACATAATTATATCAAAATGTAATTAATTATTTACATTATGTATAGATCAATTAATTGCCAAGTTTGGTCAGGCAGCTTCTGCTATGGCAGGACTCCTCTGGGATTTATTTATCATTGGTCAATGAAAGTATTATTCCCAAATTCTTCTAAAACATCTATTATTAGTGACTTGTATCAGAAACTTTCTTGGACTCACTTCAAAGCAGAGAATTGCAGTTGGGCTTACTTGTATTTTATCTTCTGGGAAGCTGATAGGGCATTTTTTCCTGGATAAAAAGTTCTTAACTATGGAAGTGAGAGACATTAAATTTTAGAGTAGCAAGGGAAAAAAAATTATACTGTCCATATATTCCCCCACACCTGCAAATCTGTTCTATTAACAGCATGAGGAAAACCTTACAGAATGAGTAAAGAGAAAGCTCTGAAACAAAACTGCATTACCAGTTGAGAGACACTGCCTGGTCTCACAGAGCACTTCCTATTGAAGAAGAGTGTTAAAAAAACCCTTTGTAGTCTTAACAATAGTTGAGACCATTGTAATATTAGGGAAGTGTCTTCACTCCTGTTTTCACTAAGAATTTTTTTGCCTTATTTTCACCAAGATATCTTGTTGCTAAATTATCCACCAAAAAAAAGGAAAATGGAGTTAAACAGGTGACGTAACTGGCACATAACTAGAGCTTAGCATCAGTAAATGGCCTCCCAAGGATGTAGGAAAATAGTTTATGTGAATCGCCCTGCTATTTTTTTATTAAGACATGATCCATATCTTTTCTAGAGGATGGAAGAAGGTGCATTGCCTCCAATTTTAGTGAGGCTGGGAAGCTCAATACTGCCTCCCTAGTGAAACACAGCTCCAGATTCAGTAGAGACTGTTGAAAGTTTTAGCTACAGAAAGAAGTTGAAGCTAGCATGGGTTTCCAGAGCCCCAGACTTCACAGTGGCAATGATGTTTTGGATTTCTGGTTTTTTTTTTTTTAAAGATAGCTATTTAGCATTTAGCTGTGGCAACACTGTGCCATACAACTTTGTAGATCTACTTCTGTAGAGGTTTAAATAGGATTTACAAAACACACTGCAGAATATTCTAACAAAGCCCGTAACTTCAGAGGTCACCAATATGGTTCCTGTCGCTCCAGATACACGCGTGTAAGTTTCCCAACGTCCACCTCACAGCCTGTGTGAAAGTTACGGCACGTGTTGTACCAGCCTGGTCTCTGGCAGCACACCTCCCCACACGCCGCTACCTCACGCAGTACAAAGGCACGCATTACAAATCCACAGGGCTAGGGCCGTGGACAGCAGAGGTAGAGTGCTCATAAGCAGGACTGATTAAGTGTAAGTCTTGCTGATTTTACTTGAGGGGTGAAAAAAAAAAATCTGTGGTAATTTTTGGTTTTGTTTTTCACACACGTATTTGCATAACTGTTAAGATTATGCAGAACAGCACTAGCAGTTGCAAAACTTATTCTCATACAAGTATTTTTTAAGTGGTTTAATTGTGAACATTATCTTGACGCACATTGTCACTGCTGTGAAAATCCTTTCCATCATTACGCAGGTTTTCGTTGTCATCGTATAGACCCTAAATATTTCCTTTTTCCATTGAGTTTCGCATACATGGTCTCTCGCAAAATGATATTTTACTTATCTTTCATAATGAAGTACTAACTGGGAGAAGCTGGGGGGCCTCAAAATTTTGTAAGATCAGGCTGCACCAGAAACAAGAGATTTGTTTTATCAAATGATCTTAGTTTTGGTCCAATGGACAAGATAAACAAGGGTTTTCTATTAGACTGACAGATTTTATAAATTTCAGCAGCTTGTATGAATTTAAATGTATTTGGCTAAAAAAGTCAACACAGATCCAACTGCCCAGAAATTTTAGGTAGCACTGTTATAGAGTGCTAATTTCAGAAAACGTGTATAACATTTTCAATAAAAGTTCTGAGTATCCTGCTTCTGAAAGGCTTTTCTTCATTAGCTGTTTTCTTCCATTTTTTTTTAAAGTCATACCTGTTTCTGTCTTGATTTGTCTAGAGCTGAAAACCCCACTGTAACTGTGAAGCATACCTATCTTAATCAAAAAAGTAACTGACTGACTGATCATTCTAAAGGTAGAAGGCACAGATCGTAACAGCATGATGTTACCTAAACAGATCAGGTATCTTTTCTATCTTAACCAAAGTGAAATGCAATTCTCATCAGCAGTGAACAAACCGACTGTATGTAAAAAAAAATCAGGTTTGTTAAAACACTGAAAGATGTGCTTACCTTTAAGTATGTGCACAAGTCTTTCCCTTGTAGTGCTAACTCTATTAAAAAAATCAGAAATGTCTGACTAAAAATTAACCTCTTTGTTATAAGAATACACTTCAGTTGTCTTCTAACCCTCTTTGATTTTTGAACTCTTCCTGTGCATCTATAATAGACACAGCAGTTACAGGGTTGCCATTTTACAGAGTGCAGTAACCTTGCTTCCTGCTGCAGCTGTACTCTCTGGCTACGCAGCAGTGCAGCAGAGCTCCCCATTATTCCCCAAATTTCTCACTAGGTATCTGTTTTGCCAACCTTACATTTGCCTGTAGCTCGGATCAGCAGCTAACTGCACCCACACGCATCTCTTGCCTCTCAAACCATTTCTGTTCCTCCTGCTATGGCAAAGTCTACCCAAGCCCCTTTTTTTCAGATCAAGGACAGCTGAAGTAAGGTCAACTTCTCCGCCTTTCTAGAGTTAGAAGATGGAGGTGAGGCATAACACAAGTCCAAGGCTTCTTTATGTACCCTCCTATGCCTGCAGTCAGGCCTGAGGAGGTAAGGATTGGATGGGGAGAGAAGAATGGAGCAGAAATGAAAAAACTTATTTTTCATAAGAGAGAAAGAGTAAGAACACCATTTTCCCAAGTAGCTTAGACCGGCTGTTCTCCCTCTAGTCAGTGAACAAATGGGACATAATAGCTAAATCAGAGAGGCACCTTCACCCTCCTTGCTCCATCTGTAGGGATGGCTGAAATTCACAGGAAGCCTGGAGCATCTTGTATCATGGCAATACTGCCAGCTTCTGCAAAGAAGCAACACCGGATAATTTGCCAAGAGGGTAAGACTGATTTCCATGCATGACGATTTAGTGTGCTTAGCATTTTACTCAACTCATTTCTGCATTCATAGATTGAGAGCAACTTGATGTAAGCATACTTCTTTTTTGGTGTGGTAGTACATCTTCATTCAAACACCCATTTGTGAAAAGACCGGAAAACGACCTCCCAGATAGCTGCACACGACCACACAAAGTAACCTTTTCACAGGTAAATCTAAAGATTGGGAAGATCAAGTTCTTCACAAGCACCTGTTCTGCCACTCAGAGGATGCCGTAGCGCTCAAAGTGCAGCCTCTACTACTATTACTATGCAAGGGTGCATGTACAGCATGTTATTCTCCATTTTAGGATGCATGGATCTAGAGTACAGGAAGCTTTAGGCTTCTGTAATAGCCAGGCTCTGATGGCCTCTGTTATGTAAATGCTTACACAATAGTACTTCCAAATTTAAAAATGAGCTTTGCATGTCCTAACTATGGAAATTTTACATATTGCTGTAATCACATAGATTTTTATGATATTAAGTCAAATGGCTTTCTATGGAAGCAGTCAGTGCATTACAGGATATGACTTTATATTCAATTGTACATCACGGATGTATTCTGCAGTAAGGATACGTCTGAAAGAGTTTATTCTGGACTAAGGAGAAAGAACTGCAGCAAGCAGAAGTTTACGATGCTCTGCCATTGCCACACTGTGTTATTTTTTAGTAAGTTCTCTTGTATTAGCTCTCTGTGCTTTAACAGGACCACCTGCTAGAAGGAGCTGACGAACTTGTGAACAAGCTGGAATAATTTTCCTAGTGATTCCTGATAACTGAACTGCACCTATAAAGCCACTTCCAGAATTAATATCCTTCACTGTTCAATCCACTGGGCACAGATAATAGCGTGCATGAGACTAGACAAACAAAATTAGAAGTCAGATTTTTTTTTAAAGTGCTGCCTACAGCAATAACATCCACAGCTGTGTAAAACCTAAGCATATAATACAAAATGATCCATTTTTCTCTGTAATGCATTTCAACATGTGGGACACATGGAAATCACAGGACAGCTTTATTTCCTTGTGAACACTTATCTATAGCACTCATAAACATACCAAGAGGCTCCATGGTATCTCAGTCCATAATGGAAGCAGATAGGTTTTAGGAAAAGGTATAAAGATGGATGGTGTGTGGTACCTTTTGGTGCCAGGAATTTTTTTTTTTATTATTTCTGGTAGAAAAGCAAAGTAGTTATTCACGCCCATAAAATGAAAAATCATTTAATCATTTTGCTGGTAAAACAACTGTAAGTACATCTGGTTAGAAATTTTGACAGAACATTTTCTATCAATACATAGGAAAATAAATGTTTTTTGGAACATATCCTGCAGAAATTTAATGGAAGAAATGCAAAAATAATTACAAAGAGGTACGATGCAAATTAAGTTGAAATATATTTATTACAAAACATACTGTATTTTTAATAACTTACTTTAAATTAATATCATACATGCTGAATATTGTAGAAATGGTCCAAGCAAAGTAATGGACATGATAATTGAGACTGGTAACTTGCATGAAAATTAAGTATTTTGCTTGTCTCATTTTTAGTGCTGAATTTTAAAATGCCAGCTTTACATTTCAGTTCATAATAATAAAAAGAAAAAATGAAAATAAAACATTAGTATTCCCTGTGGTCAGTGTCTGACTGAATTTAGTTTAAAAAAAAAACTTGAATTTTAAAATAAAGGCTGGGGGGAGGGCATTACTGTCCCTGGCCCCACTCCTGCTCCTCCAAAAAAGGAAGGAAGGGAAGGAAGTCACTGGATAACATTCTGTATAATAAATCATGATTTAATCTGCAAGCACCTTGAAATTTAGGATAGAGGTCTTCAAGAAAACAACGTGGCTAAAAATGGGATTAATTTCATCTACGAGGATAGCCAGCTGACAGGGGCAAAATCAGAGTAACACCTAAATTTTGACCCAGAAAATATCAAGAGGAAACATGGAAGTGAAAGTATACCAAGAGGAAGGATAACAACAATTATATATGATGCCGTATCATTGGGTCCTGCCATTTTCTTCATATACTGCTATAAATCACAGGAGAGCTGAGAAGGTACGTCACTCTCCCTTCCCCCAGGCACACATCTCACAGAAGGACGCAGCCTGAAAGAGACAGGTTAGTGCTGAACAGAATTAGGATAGAAGCATAACTGTCAACATTAAAATCTATCTGCATGTGAGAAGTTTTGTTTCAAAACACATACAACATCAAATGAATTATTTACATCCAAAACTCTGCTGTGGTCTGAGAATATAAAAAAGGGGGAGAAAAAGCAGATTCCTTTCTGGATTTCCCCCCCCGCTTCCCTTCAAATAATGATACAGACTCTGTGGAACCTCCCTGGAATCACTCAATTTAAAAATCTGTGCTTTTTGCTTATATTGTTCACATTTAAAAAAATACTCCTGAGTGGGGAAAAAAAAAGCCG
>VYZW01008947.1:6427-22030 GCA_013401315.1 Balaeniceps rex
AATTATTACTTTTTTTTTTTTTCCCAATTTCTAAAGTAGCTTAATTCTTAAAACAACCCCCTAAATCCCCCTTTGAGAAGAATTTGGGAAACAATTGCAGGAAAACTTTGCAACACAATAACAGCAAAACCCCTCAAAATAAGAGAAGCTGCTGCAAACTGGAGGAAGTGGCTCAGAATTCTCCACAAGTTTCCCCTTAAGAAAAATGGCCTATTCTTAATCCATTGCACAGCCTAAGTGGAACCACCACAGGAAAAAAGCTATAGATTTTGCAAGACTCTTTGAACCCACGAGGAAAATGGCTCAGTGTTACAATGCTTTGATTTTAAATACAAGTGGGACATTTTTAAGAACTTCATGCACCCTTGTCACTATTTACAAGCTAAGTTATTATTATAAGTTTATATTACAAGTTGGATTTATATTCTCTTTGGACTAGATGACAATCCATTTATATTCTAAACTTAATAAATTCAGCCATTTTATACAACTTACTCTTTACATACAAAAATTACAGTCCACATTTTTGTTGGATATTGTCATAGCCTGCAACCTCTGATTAAGCTCAGAACTAAAGTTTACTCTTGCTGCCCAGAAGGCTCATGAAACATAATCTGAGCAAATCCTAAACTTTCTAACAGACAGAGAGAACTGCTTGAAACTGAGTGAGTTTAGAAAAAATAAAGACGCCACGTCTCAGCCTGTGGGAAATCCTCTACTTTGTCTAAATGATTTTGTTCTACTCTTTCCAGTGGCACCATCTCTTGCATTTTGAAATCTCATGTTGGATAAAGCACAACAAAGTGAAAAAACATATAGTTCTCCTATTTAGCAATACCTCTCTACTGGTAGTAGTTAGCTATTGCCTACTGTGTTGGCTTTCTAGATAAAGAAGTTTGTCTAGCTACAGAAAGCATAGGTCCACCTTTTTCTGTGAAATAAATTAACTTATTTAGCTGTGTTCATAGCAGGTATATTGGATTCTACTCTTCTAACTTTACTCTTTAAAAAGTGTTGTGATCCTGCTTCCTGGAAAAAATTGTGGTTAGGTCTACAAAAGATCCCAAGAAGCTGAGCATTGTCATAAACATATGAAAAAGTTCAAAGGCTCAATGTCATGGGTAGGATGATATTCAGAAACTCAATCCCCATTTAGGGTTTGTATCTCATTACAAAAATATTTATTCCTTAAAAAAATACACAAATGTAAAATACTACGTTTTCTATAATATCCCCACTTACTTTCCAAGTTTGTCATTTGGATGTTGGACTAAATCAAAAGGTAGGACACCTTTTATTTCTCTAGCAACTCTGTATGCTATCTTTCTGCTCCAATTAATTTGTTGTATCTCTATAATTTTGATCAGTACTGAGCTTAGGTAGAACAGCAGGGGACTAATATATTAGTTGTCAGGGAAGTCCCACTTAATATTTGCTCATGAATACCACTGCCATGGTAGCAAAGCTGACTCAGGACCTGATGTGACCAGATGCTAAGCACCATTTTGTTTTGTGTTTTTCTCAGCAGAAGTAGCAATGCTCAGAGTTAGCCTCTAGGATTACACCACCCTGGGCAAACTCAGCAGTGCGTAAAATTGGTACAGGTACACAAATAACACCCAAACTACACCCTGTGTTGTTCATTCATGCCCTGGTCTTGCAGGTACCTACACACATTCCTGCTGTGAGTAGTCCTGTTGACTGAAATAGGTCTACACACAGCAGAATTAGGCATATGCATTTTTGTTTGCAGGGCTGAGGTCTTCTATTGCACCGGTAGAGGTACGCTTCATGGAGAAGGGCTTGTGCACACTTCTCTTGCTGGGGATTGAAAGATAATGTTGTGTTTATACAGCTTTGGAATACAGCCTGCACTTTTTGGAAAAAATAAGGAAAAGAAGGATACAAAAAGAAGAAGAAAACCCAAGAGTGCTAAGGCAAACTGTCAAATGGCACATCATACCTACTTTGTCGTTCATTTAGATAACATCACAAAGGCAGACCAGAGGAGTTCTGTAAACATATACCATACAGTACATCAGCCACGGGAAATTAAAAAAAGAAAACAACCCTGTAATTCTTTTCTTTCTGTATTGATATTCCTGTAATTGAAAGAGATTGCCTAGCCACTAATCATAATGCTGTGGTTTTTGATTTGTATTTTTCTTCTGTTAAAAAAAAAGGAAGAATGGAAGTAAAATGCAGTGGTTTGCAAAAGAAACAGTCCCTGAATGCAAATGAGGGACGACATGGAAAGTGGGTTCATAGAAACTTAGAAAATACAAAATATAAAAAAGTTTCATAGGTTACTTTTTCCCAGTCTAGGAAAAGATACACTGAAAAGAGGTTTTTTTTGTTTTTCTTACAAAAGTTAAGGCGAGCAGTTTGTTGTGGCAAAATGCTATCACTGAACCAGTTTCTGACTCTACTTTTTGTATCCCCTCATGCTGAAATTGAAAATGTACGTGTGATGGCGTAAGTTAAACAGACAAGGAGTTTGCTTAAAACAATACAAAAAAACCCTCCCATAATGATCATTACAAAAATCTCTCTCTGCTTGACCGTAGAGCGGACCTCTTCCTTCGTGCCTGATTGTGCATGAATTTCCACAGGCAGCTTCCTATCCAAGGGTGAGGGGAAAACTGACGCCTTCGAAGCCCAAAGCAGCCCTGGAAAGACAGCTTACATTCATCAGCCTAGGCTAACGCATTTGAATTCCCATGTCACTTGGCTGCCGGCTAATGGCTAGAAGGGATGCGCCGATGCCCAGGCATGGCTGCTGCCCTTGTGGAGGAGGATGATTGGAGTCAATGTGTTTCAGCCGACGGTAGCTAAGGCCCTCCGAGTTCAGGCCGATTTGCTCCTGTTTTGCGTTTTTCCTGACCTCAGATGTGGAACTGCCTTTGACCCGTAAAGACAAACCCTATGCAGACAAACCTTTAGCTTTTGTGGATCTTTTGGGGCCCATTAACCATGGAGTTCATATGAACACATAAAAAACACTGGCCTTTCCTAGGCACTCAACATTAGCTACAAGTACTGAGCAGTAGGTATTTGGCAGGTTTAAGGTTTAAGGCTTGTGCTCTACTTCTAACCACTAACGGGCCACTTCTGGACTCTTGTGTGCCACCATCTCCCTGCCGCGTTGTGCCTCAGAGGGTGCAGTGGTCTCAGACACGTCCTGGTCCCAGCCTCAGCAAGCATCTCCCAAAGCTGACCGCTGAGGGAGTCATCCCCAAAATGCTGAGTCTGTGCTGAACCAGAAGGTCATCTGACAGGGGAACACGTGGCTGAAGAGATGCATGGACAGAGTGGGTTAGGGTAAAGATGACACTCCAAATTTCCCAAGCAGAGGGCTTTGGGAAAAGATGTCCACAGGGGAGAGGAGCGACAAGGGAATAAAGATTGGGCTGGGATGACACTGGGAGGCCAGGGTGGCTGTGGAGGCGGCATCACACCTGGAGAGGAGAGGATGGTGAGCAATGAGACGACTGGCCAGGCCAGCAGGAGATGGCTGAAAGATTTGTTTTCGAGTGTTACTGGTGAGGTGAACAGGCCCCAGAGTGAGAGAACTATTGCAAAGCACGCCCGGCTCCTGCGGCGCTCACGGGGTAGGGGCGAGAGAGAAAGGGCTTCACCCCTTGCATTGCAGTGCTTTGGGGTCCTAAACGTGCCTGGGGATGGCCTCGCCAGGCCACCCTGGGGTTGAAAACTCAGGGTCTCGTTTTAAGAAATGTTGAGATTTGTAAATGCTTAGCGTTTCTGGGAAAAAAGAAAAAAAACACACAACCCAGCCAAAAAACCCCAAAACACAGGTTACTAGTTTCCAACAAACAGCCACCAGACCTATTGCCGCAAGGCAGGGCTCTGTGGCCGTTCCCCTCCTTGATAAAACTTAACCACCTAAGCCTGAGTCAAGGGATGATGTGCAGAGCTTCTGTGGGTGAGTTTGGTCCTTCTCCCATCCAACAGCCCCCAGGGGAGGCAGAGGGAGCATGTGGAAGTCTATTAAATCTGGCCACTGCAGCAGGTGTGGAGGCCAGCAAAATTTCTGCAGGTGTCATACAGATGTGGCTGTCTTTTCCCACCCTCTGCTTGCCTTTTTTTTTTCTGACTGTCACCTGAGCAGTGGTGAGAAGTTACATTGACCAGCTCCATACTGACGGCTGAGGGACTTAACGCAGGAACTACCTTCTGCATTTTTTTGTGTGTATGTTTTCAGTGTGCCTCATACTACCACCACCACCGTGAACAAGTGTCCTTTTTACTGGCACAGAAAGAAAAGAGTACAGAGCAAGAACTCTGTTTAATCGGATGCTCTGAACTAACAATTAATGCAGTAAAAGCACCATCCAAGAAAGAACAGAAATATCATAGGAACCACCTCAGACTGAAAAGAGGCTTTTTGTTGTTTTCTTTCTTTCTTTCTTTTTTTTTTTTACTTTTTTATTTTGTTTTTCAGTTGCTATTATTGATTTTTAAAGTCTGATAGTTTCAAAGACACTTCAAAATAATCTTCTGTACTTTTAAACACTATCAGAAAATATAAATCCTGATTTTTAATCTCACTTCTGTAGTCATAAATCCAGACTAACTCCACTAGAATCAGTGAAGCTACACTTAAGCAAAACTGGTGTGAGACAAGAATCAGGCTCATAATATCTTGCCATGAAAAAGCTGGCTGCTTTTTCATTGTAGTTAGAAGAATCAAAGGACCAAGAAACAAAGAAACATCTACTGATTTTGGATGCCTTCGCCCTTTTGCATTTTCAACTTGAGTTGTTTTTAACAGGCCCGATTTTCAGAGGGCAGATGAAGAAAAATTTACTGGAAATCAGGCCTCTTTAAAGTGACCCGCACCGGAAAATGAAGCATCCAAAACCACGAGCAGTTTTTGAAAATGTTAGCCTTGCGGGTGTAGGACCTTCTCCCGAAACAGCTGCTCCGGCAAAACTCCGGTGGGCCTCCACGGGACTTTCACCTGGGTAAGCAGGGCAGGATCAGACCCATCACCTGTCATTACGTAGGTGCACTGGAGGTACACTTTATGAGAAATTACACCCCTAAGAATGACAAAATAAAACTCTGGCCATGCCCCCGTTCCCAGCACTGAGAGTTTAGTCACTGAATCCAGCGGGAGCAGGGTCAGACTGTGAGAGAGGTTCATTTATATTCTAAGGAAATAGAAAGCAATATCTCTNATAATGTTTAACTGTTTTTTTCTTAAAAAAGAGAAGCGACATTTTTTTAAGGCTCTCATATCTGGCTGCTGTGAAACTCAGACTCCCACAAAATCCTAGGAATCTGATCAAGCCTGCCAGATATCCAAAGAAAAATGTAAAAAGTGTTTTCATTATATATATATAATATATATATAAAAATCAAATAAATATGAAAACATTTGTCCCGTTTCCCATTTATCTCTCACTCTGCAATATGAAGGAAAAAAACCCTCCAACAACAAAAAAAAGAAGCAAAACCACCCCCAACCCCTCCCCAAGCCCCAAATAGTACGTCTGATGGGAAAATAACCNTATTATTGATTTTTAAAGTCTGATAGTTTCAAAGACACTTCAAAATAATCTTCTGTACTTTTAAACACTATCAGAAAATATAAATCCTGATTTTTAATCTCACTTCTGTAGTCATAAATCCAGACTAACTCCACTAGAATCAGTGAAGCTACACTTAAGCAAAACTGGTGTGAGACAAGAATCAGGCTCATAATATCTTGCCATGAAAAAGCTGGCTGCTTTTTCATTGTAGTTAGAAGAATCAAAGGACCAAGAAACAAAGAAACATCTACTGATTTTGGATGCCTTCGCCCTTTTGCATTTTCAACTTGAGTTGTTTTTAACAGGCCCGATTTTCAGAGGGCAGATGAAGAAAAATTTACTGGAAATCAGGCCTCTTTAAAGTGACCCGCACCGGAAAATGAAGCATCCAAAACCACGAGCAGTTTTTGAAAATGTTAGCCTTGCGGGTGTAGGACCTTCTCCCGAAACAGCTGCTCCGGCAAAACTCCGGTGGGCCTCCACGGGACTTTCACCTGGGTAAGCAGGGCAGGATCAGACCCATCACCTGTCATTACGTAGGTGCACTGGAGGTACACTTTATGAGAAATTACACCCCTAAGAATGACAAAATAAAACTCTGGCCATGCCCCCGTTCCCAGCACTGAGAGTTTAGTCACTGAATCCAGCGGGAGCAGGGTCAGACTGTGAGAGAGGTTCATTTATATTCTAAGGAAATAGAAAGCAATATCTCTCATCTACTGGAGTTCAGCAGGAAAACTTCATGTATAAACATTGGCAGAGTTACTGAAAGGCAAGTAATTAGATCAGTGACTCCATTTCAGTTGGTGTGACAGCTGCATCTTTTTCATGTCAAGTTAATTTCAACTGTAATTTGGGGAGATGAAGTCCACATACAATACTGTAATCTGGAAGATTTATATAAGGCAAAATCATCATTCATACATTTTCTAGAAAGAATAATTAAGGTCCACTTTTGGTATCACCAATAAGCAGAAATGGCTGATGGGTTTTTCTGACACCGCAAACTAAACTGGAAAGTTACTATAAAACAAAACTATGCAAACTTTTTGGGAAAGGCTTGTCTGAGTTTTAGCAAATTAAAACAGTAAAATGATCTAAGCCTTCGCCCAAGAAATAAAAAGTAGGATCTATAAAATAATGTTTAACTGTTTTTTTCTTAAAAAAGAGAAGCGACATTTTTTTAAGGCTCTCATATCTGGCTGCTGTGAAACTCAGACTCCCACAAAATCCTAGGAATCTGATCAAGCCTGCCAGATATCCAAAGAAAAATGTAAAAAGTGTTTTCATTATATATATATAATATATATATAAAAATCAAATAAATATGAAAACATTTGTCCCGTTTCCCATTTATCTCTCACTCTGNCAACTGCAAGGCAATGGAGGCATTCACTTCCAGTTCACAGTATTGCAGTTAGAAGTACAGTGAGGTCTAGGTAAGTGATGGAGCAGGAGCTGCCCGGAGCAGGGAAGGAGGAGGTGTTCACATGACAATACAGCATTGACAGCGCTTTTTCTTTTGTGTACCTGGGGCAGCTTCCAAGGGCAGGCTCTCTTCCTTCCCCTCGGGAGAGGAGGGCTCTGTCGTGTCCGACAGGGGCCTGCCAGAGACCAGCTCAGCGGCGTTCCCGTCCATGGTGGAGACATCCGTCACTGTCTTCTCCCGCAATGACTTCTCGTCGTCTTCGTCGATCAGGACCAGCTCTGCCTTGATGGTCTCGTCATAGCCCAGCACTTTCTTCGTCTCCTCTTCGTCATCGATATTCTGGTAGCCCATAAATATCATCGTCACCGGCTGATCTGTGCTGGCCGCCAGGGCTTCGCCACCGCATGGTTTGTCTTGGGGCTGATGGTTCACAGCGTGCCCTTTGCTGGGTTTGTGTACCATTTCCAGCTTTGCCTCCTTGAAGAGCATTTGCTCCTTCATATGGCTAAGGTTTCCATCGGCTACCGCATTTCTGTCTGACACAGTCATTGTTTCATACCCTCCTTTTACACTTGATTGTCCAGCTTTTTGCATAAGTTCATCTACGTCCTTTGAGCTTAATTTATGTACTCCATTTTCTACCACTGTGCCACCAGAGTGAACCTCATAGACTACCTTGGTACCATCATCATAGACTTTGAATCCTCTTTGATGGGCCTCATCTGGGCCAATAGGTGAAGCAGAGACAATCTTGGTCTCTCCTGTCTGTTTGTCTTTCTCCACATTAATTTCCATGGTGCACAAAGCTTGAATGAAAACAAGAGAGGAAGTGCATGTTACAACAAAAAAAGCCAGTGAACGGTTAATTGCCAAACAGACAAAGAAAACTACAGTGCCCCTTTTCCTACCTCCTGCTTCTAAAGGGCCAAGCGTTCTACGTTAGAGATGGGACACAACGCTGTGGACAGAGATAGTTATTACACTACAGCTTTTTACGCAGCTGGAGGCTAGGCATACCTGCGGCAAACAGGACCCAGTCTTCCAGCTCACGCTGCGTGGAGCTGTCTCTGGTCAATTAGGAGCGTCAAGAGCACTTGGGTTAGGTGTAATTTAGACAAAGGGAGGTGACAGCATGCAGGTTGCCCTCAACCCTTCCATTCTGAACGTGCCTCAAAATTCAGAGAGAAACTCATCTCCAGGAACCTCTCTACTCTTTTTTCCTTCTCTGCCATCAAACTGCCAGTTAGCTGGTAACAAGTTTTGTTTGCTGCAAGTAACACCCAGACTGTTTTGTTATCAATGTTCTTGTTCTTCCATCCGTAGCATTCAAAACATTCTGGAGAGGTGAAGAAACATTGTTTACCCCTGTTCTACAGGTGGGAAAAAAAATCACACAGGAATGGAGTAATTTCTCCTGCAGATGAGTGTCAGGGCAGGTCTCTCAGCTTCCACACCAAGGCATTGACAGTGACCTCTGCTTGCAGGTTAAGAGAATGTACAAAATGGACAAGAAGTGCTCCCTCATTTATTTGAATTAAGCCCTAAGCACCATTGTTAAAGTTGAAGAAAAAAGTAATAATGAACTGATTTTCAAAGTGTCATGAAACAACAGGTAAAAACATGCATGCGAGGGATGCTGCTTTAGAATAGCAAAGAAGCTTTTCTAGCAGTTAAGAAGGACGCAGTAACAAGACGAAAATTGTGGAGACCACACAGTAGGAATAGACAGGCAGTCTACACTGCTCTAACACCCATTTTGAGATAAAATGGCATCTCACTAGACGGCTTTTCAAATAAAAATATGCAAAGGTCTCACAGATTTTCCATAAGAGGTCATCTGTTTAAGCATTCCTTGTATGCACATGAAGACATTTTGGCTCCTGAACAGACATCCACAGACACTTAATTGCAAATTACCACCGGCCATGACAAGTGTTTGTGAAACTTATGGTGACCATTACCACCAATGAACCTCAATGGTATAATTGTGATTTGTCTTACCTGGGGACACCACAAACTGATATGCTGTCTTTTTTTCCTGACTTATTTTCAAGTGAGTACAGTATCCTTGCCCCAAAACCAATGTAGCTTGGTATGCTTGTATTTAAAAAATCATGAATACAAAAAAAATTACTCTTGCTTTAATATATTTACTCAGTCTTATTATTCATACACAGTAGATTTTTTTTTCTATATCCTTAAAGCAAAGTATTTAATCAGCAATAGGAATTTTATCATGATGTGCATCATGACCCCCCCTATAGCTCTAGACAGAAAGTTCATGTATTGCTGAGTGGGTGCATGCTGGCCCCTGCAAGGCGGTCTTCCCTGGTGTCTGGGAGTACAGCCTGGTAGGCAGCCCAGCCAAATGGGCGTCTGGCCATCTACATGCTGTGTGCATCTGCTCAGACCTTGGTCAGCCCTGGAAGGGGTGGTTAGGTCAAGTGCAACGCCATGCAAACACCTGCATGGGGCCGGAGGATGGAGGTGCAGGTGGGCAAAGGAGCATTGCTACCTCTGAGAGTGAGGCGTTGCTGAAGGCTGGAGTGGGCTGCAGAAGCAGGGATCTCCCCTTGGCCATTGCAAGCTAGGGGAATATCCCTAATATCCCTATGTGTTTTACCACTGCTTTGGGAGGTTTATGGACTAGCTGTGTCTATAGCTGTTGTGACCCTGAGCACAGGCTGCCCATAGTCACAATGAAGTAGGGATATCAGTTTTCTTATCTGCCTTCCTGTGCTGGAGTTTTCATGTCTGGCCATCCTACAGCAGCCCGGAGTAGGCCGAGGGGGTGAGAGCTGGGCTCTGCTCCGAGGTGTGCGGCAGGAGACTGCAGGGCAGCTGGCATGGACTGAAACAGGGGAGATTTAGGCTGGAAATAAGAAAATCTTCTGTTGCCCCAAGGCCAGTAACAGTTAAGCCCTGGAGCAGGTTGCTCCAAAGAGCTGTGGCAGACTGCACCATGGTGCAGCTCAGAGAGCAGCTTGCATGGAACACTTGCTTGGCACTGTCCCAGCCCAGGAGCTCGTGGGCTTGAAGTGTCCTTCAAGTCTCAAGCCCGCAACTCCGCCCTGAAGGCTTTAAACCAACTTATAGGCGTAATGAAACAAAAAGACGCAGGTGCCACCACTAACACTCTGGAATTTGTTCCTTTCTAGGTGCAGTTTCTTCAGTGGGGGTAAGGGGGAGGAGTAAAGGAAAAGGAATTTTGTTTGTTGGCTTGGCCCCCAGGCCTTGGATGGGTGGGCTCTGAACATCATTTGACCTTGCCAGGGCTGCTCAGGCAGATATTGTTCAACAACTGCAAACATACAGAGGTAAAAGTAGGCGTTGGCTACCCTATGGTGCAGATGCTAAAACTGACACACTGGCAGGTTTTTTCAGCTGAACTGAAGCAAAGCTGAATTATGAGGGAGCAACAGCACACCCAGAAAATCAGCTCTGATGGGCAGAAGTTCCTGATTTGTCCTGAGCACCACAGCCCTGCAGAGAGGGCACTGCCAGCCCGCTGGCTGGTTGCCTGCTACCTTCTTGGTGAGAAGCAGCATCCTGAGCTCCCCTGGATCTCCTGTGCTTCTCCTCTTCTTTGAAAAATAAAAAAAGTATCTGGGGCATGACTTTTCAGTAAAGGCTGCTGATTTTCCTGTGAAATAGTTGAGTAGCATGTTATTGCATATCTTTCTAGTGCAGAAGAAGGTGCAATCTGCCAGACCCTCCCTGTTTTGATGAACAGACTTCATTCAGTAGTGTGCATTAAAAGCAGGTTTGTATAATGTGCCTGAATTCAGAAGCAGATAGGGAAAATCTGATAGTTAAATCCCGTGGACCTGGCCATATTTAAGAGGAGTTGCAAATACATCCTTTTACCTACTGATAAGTAGAAAAGTCCTACTTATTAGGAAGACTTTGGGCAACAGAATCATAGAATCATAGAATGCTTCAGGTTGGAAGGGACCTTTAGAGGTCATCTAGTCCAACCCCCCTGCAGTAAGCAGGGACATCATCAACTAGATCAGGTTGCTCAGAGCCCCGTCCAACCTGACCTTGAATGTTTCTAGGGTTGGAGCCTCCACTACCTCTCTGGGCAACCTGTTCCAGTGCTTAACCACCCTCATTGTAAAAAATTTCTTCCTTAGATCTAGCCTAAATCTACCCTCCTTTAGTTTAAAACCATTACTCCTACAGATTCTAGCACTGCTGGAAAGACTCTGTCCTGGCTGATCTGATCTAGAAAGCTAACAGGTGTGGTCCTTGTGTATTTTATGTTTGGCTAATTTGCTTAAGCATTTACCACTGTCAACATTTTCTTTTCATTTCTTCTACTGTGATTTCAGCAGCCGTGTTTTAAAGATATTGACATAAGATGTGGTTTATGACCTGCCCCAGGGATGACATTAAAGCTTTTGTGCAAATAAATGCATAAATATACATGAGTTTCTTAGAAAGCTGTTCACTAGTGAAATGCATTGCCATGGGAGAAGTGAATAACAGAACCTGGCTTATCTGCCTGTATGCATAAAGTTCATTCTCTGCAGGAAAACCTAGCAGCCCAGCTTGTCAAAGTAACTGAAAATTGAACTAATGTTGATTTCTAAAATGTCTTCATTTAACCAGAGCTGATTTACTGCAAAAGGTGCTCTATTAATTCAATGAAAAACTATCTCACAATAGAGTTGAAACTGAAAGCAGTACTTGGAGATGACAGCCTGTATTCGTAAATACAAATTTTCTGCACGAGCTTTAATTACAGTGTAACATGATGCAGTGCTTCACGACAACACGATCCCAACGGGCAGACAAAAGGATCTGGATGTGGATTCAAAGGCTGTTCTTTAAAAAAAAAATCTTAATAGACTTTGAGCTTGTTTTAAGATGGATGCTTACAGTCTACCTTTGAGCACATATGCTGGTGCCTTTTCTTTAAGCTATTGTACACACGTGATACTCTTATAAGGATTACATGAAGAAGGCTTCTGGGTCACTTGAAGAATGATATAAGTTATTGTATTCTTGGTGTTGACAAAATGGCACAAGACACACAAGGAAAAGCTTGCTTTTAAGACAGATCAGGGTAAGCGCTGGTGGAAGGGAAAGTTTTGGAATGGCTTGCAACAGGACCTCTAGACAAAATGACATATCCCGTAGCTGTGTACAGTGTCTTAGCTGCAGACATTGCTTTGCTATGCTTGTTAACCCGTTCTTCACATAAGCCACCTTTCATTCCCACTCCTTGGGACACCTCTTAAGTAGCCACCCGCAATTTGGTCTTGAGATAAGGAATACATTGTTTAGAAAAGAAGGATCTTCAAAATAAGAAAAACATACAGCTTTTAACAGTCACGTTGTTACATTTAAGACACATACTCAATCTGAAAAATAAGTTTTAGAAAATTCTCTGTATGACTCCAAGCACAAAACATGTCATAATTCTCCCCACCTTTTCCCCAAGAAGAAAGAATGATATACAAATAAGTATAAAATGACATAGAAGTTTGAAACATGTATGGGGTCTTGTGAGTGCCTGTCTGCCTCATTCACCTTAATGGGAGTTGCACGGGTACAATGGAGGAGGCAAAACCTTGGCCTAAATACCATGTATTTGTATCAGCAGAGATGGAAAGAACTGAATGTTTCCACGTAAAAAAATTTGACACGTTTCCTATGCTGCTTGCATATAGTTCAACTACATTGTTTTGAGAGGACTCATTGCTGCTCAAAAATCCTTGGCTTATTTACAAAATACAAATCAAGCAGCATTTCCTGGCATTTAAATGGTATCGGGATACCATTAAGGTAATATAACAAAAAAAGTTCATGGCTACTGGACTGGTATTATAATACTCTGCTCCTTGAGACTTACCAGCTACTCTGCTTGCTCCGTCCCGCCCAGGAACTGGCTCTGCTGTTCGTGAATAGAGGGTTGGGAGTTCAGGGATCTGGGAGTAAATGTAATTTACTGCATCTGGTGTCAGAGAACAGGAAACAGTTAGATTCGTGCTACAAGCCCCAGTGGCTTCATTGCTTAGACAGCAGAGTGTTGTCAGCCCCAACAATAGTCACTGGAGCTTTGTACTAGATAATTGGATCAAAGCAAACAAAGTGCAAAGTCACTGTCGTGTGATTGGTGTTCAATAGACTAGCTGAGGCAGGGGGGAATGGGTCCAGATGACTCAAACCTTATGTCAGTTGAACACATAAAATTATTTGTCAGGAGGTTCTGGATTTATCAAGTCTGTGGCCTTTAGAACGGGGGGGAGAGAGGGGGAAGGTAAGGAACAAACCTAACGTGATACCCAGAATACATGACATTTCAAATAGAGATATACAAGCCTAAAAATGCTAGAGTTGACTGAATAGGATGAAAGGCCAGCTTTTTTGCACTGATTGTTTCCAATATTATTGAAATGGCATTTGGCTTTTTGTTGTTAAACCTGAAATTTAGCTAATAACGAAACCACGTATAGGTACTGATAGGGTGCCCGTTGTGATCTTCAGCAGGTATCAAGTGCCTGCCCGTTCTGCAGTGCCATCATTCATTAACAAACCCTGAACTAGTAGAAAGCTATCTTAAAGGACTGACTTGTTTCGTATTTGAGCTTATGGTTGTTTAGCATAAGCTAAATATGTTCTTTAGAAGAGACATTAAAGAAATTTACAAATATTTACTGGGACATCTTTTGTGGCTGGGTTAAATACAAATAGATAGCGTATATTGTTCTGCTAGCATTCAGTGGCCGAGCTAAAAGCAGAGCTCAGAGGAGAGTTGTGCAAATAACTGACTTACAGTTCAGATGCCAAACCAAAATGAAAAAGAAAAAAAACCCAACACACTCTTTCCTATGAACTGGAAATGTTTTCAGTTTTGTACAGAAAGGGTTACATTTCTGTTCAAACATAAGATCCTATTTGGTGTGAAGCAGAGCATTCTTTTTCCTCCAAGGGTGCTTTGCTGGTTATAATTTAGGTTGTCAGTCCCTCGGTATGGCCTGGTCCATGTGTCGGGGTAGGAGGCAGAACCTGCCTGCCTTGGTGCCTCTTGTTTTTATAAGCAGATGGGGTAGGAAGGCCAGCGCAGACCATAAAAGTGAACTGGTGAAAGGAGAGAAAATGAAATGTCCTGTTGTAGGTTGCTTGGCTGCATTTGGTGAAGGGAGATACTTTCATCACGTTCCCTATTAACACCCATCCCAGAAAAAACACCAACACCTGGTGGCATCCTCAGCAAAGACATGATGTGCCACCTCTAATCCCAAAGTCTGCTCCTTTGGCAGGAAGATTTGGCCTGGTATTGGTGAAATGGTATTACAGCCTTAACAGCCCGCAGTGGTCACCAGTGCTGCTGGGTGTAGGAAGATAGTAATCACAGTCCCCAAGAAGACACTCCATCCCTTCATGGAGCACTGGAGGTGACTCAGGTAAGGAGGTCCCCGTTCCCTCTTCCTGCATCAGAGGAGGATGGCACAGGGGCACAGTGCAAATTCATTCCAGAAAGCCAGGAAGTTAGTACATAAGTTCAGCTTGTAACAGATGAATTTGAAAAAAACCTCAGCCAGGGAAATATTAATTTATTTCATACTTCAGTGGACAAATGGCAGTCTTGGCAAATGGGCTTTGTATTTTCAATGCATACTGTTTCCTCAAAGCTTTTTATTTTTAGCAGTAGAGCCTAGGAGAAATAATTGTTTAGGACACAGCTCACTGACCAATGGCCAGCAACAGCTGCTTTATTTTGCAGGGTTTTTTGCCTCTGATGAGAAATTGGTACAATGCTTGGTGGTGTTATTCTGGGAAATATCACCAGCAAATGAGCAGGCCATTATTGAAAACAGAAGTAATTTCTCAGAAGAAAGAAGTGGGGACTGTGTTTCTGGGACAGAATAAAAAGGCACTTTGTGTTCTGGAAATGGCAGAAATTTAGTAATTATTCACCGCGTAGAGTGTACTGCTGGAACAGTAGTTTCAGTACACACTCATCCAGCGACTTAGGTGACAGACCTATCTGTCCACACGTGGGTGTAATCAATGCAAACTTGTGCTGCTTAACTAATCATCCTTACTTCTTTTGCAGCCCATGAGAATAAATAGGCATGGTTAGGGTACAGTTCTCATCCCAGGGCACTGCAGGAGGCAAAATCCTTTGCAAGTGTTTGTTTTTCCCCAGTGCCTGTACAGGGAACTGAGCTGACCATCCTGGCAGATAGCATCGCTGGTGTCTAGCAGTAGGCAAGATCAGTTGTACAGCTTGGTGGTGAAACTCTCACTTTGATGCTGTACATGTCTGTGGACCTTAGTGAGCTGCTTTTTTTTTTGCATCCTACGTTAGGAGGGAATACTTAGGTAAGTGTTAGGTGTTGTTAATATTGACTCAGTTTAGAAACTTCTCTGGATGTTACTTAGAATAAAATATTAAAAAACTAGCTTCAGGGCTCCTGACAATCTCTCCGTATTATCCTGAGAAGGGAACGCTGTGGTGGAGGTGGTGGGGGCAGGATTCTCGTCTGTTTTCTTCTGAAGCAAGTGGTAGAGCTATGTGTCAGAAATGGGGTATTTGACTGGAAGAAGCTGGGTCTTGGATGATTCTGCCAGTTCCTGCCTCATCACTCCCCACATGAAATGAAC
>VYZW01008947.1:23016-73547 GCA_013401315.1 Balaeniceps rex
TAGAAACTTCTCTGGATGTTACTTAGAATAAAATATTAAAAAACTAGCTTCAGGGCTCCTGACAATCTCTCCGTATTATCCTGAGAAGGGAACGCTGTGGTGGAGGTGGTGGGGGCAGGATTCTCGTCTGTTTTCTTCTGAAGCAAGTGGTAGAGCTATGTGTCAGAAATGGGGTATTTGACTGGAAGAAGCTGGGTCTTGGATGATTCTGCCAGTTCCTGCCTCATCACTCCCCACATGAAATGAACATGCTCATTTCCCTTTATCTCAATGGCAACAAGGTCTGTTTCATTTAGCACCTTTAAAAAGGATATCAGAGATCAATTTTACAAGGAGAGAATGAGACGCAAATTGACATTTCATTTGCATGAGAAGTAAGACAGAACATAAATTAAAGCATTTGAAATGACTGTATTCAATATCTTCATTTCAGCCTTCAATGAGTTATTAATATCTAAGGATGCCATAAAACATGTCCTGTGACTTTTTGTACTACTTACAACACACTGTGTTTTAGGACTATGGCACTCTTCCATATTACCAGACAGGCAAGTGCTTGGGAAAACATATGGGGCCAGATAATCCTTCAAGGGTGCTTACACAAAACTAAACTTTCAGAACTGCTCAGAATAGCTCCCACACAGAGGCTTGTGGCCAAGTGTCAGACGAACTCATTTTCCAAGGGCTGGATTATCTTTAAAAAGTCTGACTACCACAAAAATTAGTGCCTAAGGTCTTCTGCAAATACTGGCTCCCAGGGCAGGGCTGTTCCACCTGCAAAGCTCACTGGGGCTCCATGGGGCTATGCCAGAGGGAACAGAGATTATGACCCTCCCACCATATTTGTAAGACCACAAATGGAGGTTTAAGCAGGAAGCTTTTTTAAAAGTTGAATACCCTGGCTCTGACTTAGTGAATTGTGCTTTAAACTAACGAACTTGGCGGGTAGGGTCCACAGCTGACACCTGTACATCCATAAGCAACAGGGTGGATGAGCGCACCTATCAGAGCAGTAAGGAATGCTCCCCAACCCTTTCCAAAGGCAAGAACCGTAAGTTCAGGCACCTCAAGTGCATGTATACCAATGTATGTAATCTGGGCAACAAGCAGGAGGAACTAGAGCTCTGTGCCCAATCTGAGAGATGTCATAGGTATCACAGAAACTTGGTGGGAAAACTCACATGATGGAAAGACCACAATGGGTGGCTACAAACTCTTTCAGAAAGATAGGAAGGGAAGAAGAGGAGGTGGAGTTGCACTTTATCTGAAAGAGAAATTTGAGTGTATAGAGGAGAGCTCTGGAGACCGTTCCATGCTATTGAATGAAAGCCTTTGGATCAAGATTAGAGGGATCATCACCAAGGGGGATCTTACGTTAGGTATCTGTTACTGACTGGGAGTAACAGATGACAAAACCAACAAAACCTTACTTTGGCTGCTCAAGGAAGTCTCAGGCCAACCGAACCTTGTCCTCATGGGTGGCTTCAATTACCCAGACATTTGTTGGGAAAAATCCACAGTGTTGCACTGTGTCCATCAGGTTCCTGGAATGCATTGAGGACTGCTTCCTGCTACAGATGCTGGACATGCCGACTAGGAGCAGCATGTTGGTAGATTTACGGCTCACAAACCAAGAAAACTTAATTGACAACATAACTACCAATGATAGCCTTGGATACAGTGACACTGAGGAGTTTAAGATCCTGCTGAGCACACTGAAGACCAGTAGTAGGACAAAGACCCCAAATTTTAGAAAAGCCAGCTTCAATATGCTCAGAGCCCAGCTGCAAGGGATTCCATGGGAAACATCCATGGAGGTCAAAGAAGCTTGTGAGTGCTGGGAATTATTCAAGAAGTGCCTGCTGAAAACACAAGAACGGTCCATCCTCCACAAAGGGAAAGGAAGAAGGCTAAACAAAAGACCACCCTGGCTTAACAATGGGCTTTTAGGTGTAATTAAAAGCAAAAAAGAAGCACACCGATTATGGAAAGGCAGGCAAATAGCCATTGAGGACTACAAGAACCTTGCTAGAGCATGCAGAGATGCAGTCAGGAAGGCTAAGGCTAGAACTGAAATTGGCCAAAGATGTCAAGTACAACAAGAAAAGGTTCTTCAGATCTGTGAGCAGTAAGCAGAAGCATAGGGAAGACATAGGCCCATTACTAAACAGGGAAAGGAAACTAGTCACTAATGATGCTGACAAGGCAGAGGTTCTCAATACATTCTTTGCCTCCGACTGGTGTAGCTGGACCCCAGATCACAAGATCAAGTAGCTACGACAACTCATGTGTTGACCCGTCAGTAGTGGAGGAAAGGCTGGTCTGCAGCCTCTTGCTAGGGCTCAACCCACATAAATCCACAGGTTTGGTCGGATTTCGCCCCAGGGTTTTAAGAGAAGTGGCTGACATTGTTGCAAGGCGACTGTCTATAATGTTTGAAAGTCATGGATATCAGGGGATGTCCCTCATGACTGGAAGAGGGAAAATGTCATACTCGTCTACAGGAAGGAACCAAAAGAGGACCCAGGAAACTAGAGACCCATTACTCTTACTTCATTCCCTGGGAAAGTGATGGAATGAGTCCTCCTAGAAACTATTGCAAACCAAATGAAGCAGGTGATTGGGAAAAGCCAGCATGGATTTACCGAGGGCAAATCATGACAGACTAACCTGATCACCTTCTACAACAAAATAACATCTGTTGTTAACATGGGGAGAGCAGTGGATGTTGTTTACTTGGACTTCAGCAAAGCATTTGACACTGTTTCCCACAGTCTTCTCCTTGACAAACTGGCAACATAAAGATTGGATGGGTGGTCTGTGAGATGGGTAGGAAATTGGCTAATAGGTGGGCCAATGCAAAGGTTGGTGATCAATGGTTTTTACTCAGGTGGCCAGAGGTGCTGTAACTGTGGCAGCCATAGATTCAGATCAAATTAAAAAGTCACTTAAAACCCTACAAAGCCGCTGATGAGTTTTTACAGGACATGTGGAAAGCATTCTACAAAGGTCTGTACTTGACTCCTCTGAGGACGTGCTTGTCTGTTTTGTTGTTGGGCTGCACAGCTGATCAAGATCAGAGGAGATAGAACCAGAAGTCTCTAAGCAATGTGCTGGGAACTAAACAATGCAGCCAGGTTTCCAGAGCCATGGCTTTGCCAAATATATGCCGATATACAGAGGTTTGTGCAAACTGTAGTTACTGTAATTGTGGCTTCTGTATGTTGGCTGAAGTACAGAGTCATAGAATCGTAGAATAGGGTTGGGTTGGAAGGAACCTTTAAAGGTCATCTAGTCCAAGACCCCTGCAATGAGCAGGGACATCTTCAACTAGATCAGGTTGCTCAGAGCTCCATCCAACCTCACCTTGAATGTTTCCAGGGATGGGGCATCTACCACCTCTCTGGGCAACTGTTCCAGTGTTTCACCATCCTCATTGTAAAAAATTGCTTCCTTATATCTAGTCAGAATCTATCCTCTTTTAGTTTAAAACCATTACACCTTGTCCTATAGCAAGAGGCCCTACTAAAAAGTTTGTCCCCATCTTTCTTAGAAGCCCCCTTTAAGTACTAAAAGGCTGCAATAAGGTCTCCCAGGAGCCTTCTCTTCTCCAGGCTGAACAACCCCAGCTCTTTCAGCCTTTCCTCATAGGAGAGGTGTTCCAGCCCTCAGATCATTTTTGTGGCCCTCCTCTGGAACCACTCCAACAGGTCCAGGTCTGGATGCAGAACTCCAGGTGAGGTCTCACCAGAGCGGAGTAGGGGGGCAGAATCACCTCCCTCGACCTGCTGGCCACGCTTCTTTTGGTGCAGCCCAGGATACAGTTGGCCTTCTGGGCTGCGAGTGCACATTGCCGGCTCATAAGTGGCAGCATGTAGTTTGCATACGGATGGCCAAAGACTGCAGAGGACAAATTTACCCCTGAGGCAAATTCAGCAGTCAAGGGAGTTACATCAGATCTTAATGTGGCTGTTATTTTATATATACATTGAGCCATAAACATACACACACACGGAGTAAGAGCTCTCTCCTTCCCATTGCTCATGATGTGCATGCGGCATAGCACTACAGCGTGCCTGGCATTGACTGCAGTCCTGAGCAGCAACAAATGTTGTCATTCCTAGCATCATCTCAGGGCTTGTTTAATGGAGGGCTTGTCAGTGACAAGCCACCAAGGAGCTGGCAGAAACACGACTTCAGGTGACAGGGCCACGGTCCCTATTTCTGCTCTGCTTGCTCTCACGTGTTGATCTATGAAGGCAAAGTGTGTTCGTACCCTGGAAAATGTGGGGTTTGTGTTTATGGTGCCTGGATGATTTCAAGCCCAGAAATGCTCATTGCCAAACACAGCTGTTTTCTGGGAAGGGTGGGAAGGACACGGAGAGTCACTTGATCGCCACTGGTGCTCACCACCCCTTCTCCCTGCCCCTCGCAGCCTTTGCCTGGACCCCTCTGGGCTCTGAGCTCCCTGTAGTTGTGCTTTCTGCACCCTCAAAAGCTCTGTCACTACCATATATATGGCACAAAAACATGCACAGGGACACAATGATGAGATAAATCACTTTCCGCACCATCATTGCATTTAGAATAAAGGGAGGGATGGACACAGGGAAAACTAATGTGAAATTTATGGACAGGAAGTCTTTCAGGACATGGCAGCAATTGAAGAAATTGCCCCAACAGGTCGGTGTTCGTTTGTGTCCGTGTTTTACACAGCCTTCCTTTATTATCTAATGGCTCTTACCATTTTCCTCTGCAGCATGTGTTACAGATGGTTGCCAGACAGACGGCTGATCTGCTGCAACAAAGCAAGTCCTGCATGTTTTTGAAGGAAGGAAAAATCTATGGTACCGAAGTGATCACAGCTAGCTATGTACATCTTTTCTTTCTGCTCTGATCAGCTACCCTCACAGACTGTGTCAGAGAGCAGAAAAGAGAGGACCTCCTCAGCTTTCAGCATGTGAAGGTGTAGATCACATTGTGCCCACAGTGGGAGGGCTACCAGGACAGCCTGCAGCCGCAGTCAGCCCCAGAGGAGCAGAGCACAGTACTGCTTCCAGGGTGACCCGGGCCTGCACCGGCCCACAAGGGCTGGCTGCTGAGAGGAAGAGGCAAGATATATAAAGCAAGTGGTCTGGAAGAGAAGAGGTACCAGTTATCTTAGCTATACCCCCTGCTCCCTCTGCTTGCGCAATTGTTCTGGAGGCACTCTCTTCTCTTTGGTGTAATTTTGCAGTTTTCTCTTACCCTTCAGAAGTCACGGGCTGTCCTTGCTTCTGGCTCAGCCTGTGAGGGAGGGATCCACTGAAAGCTGGCAAAATGTGGAGAGCACTGAGGCTCCTCTTGAACCCAATGAAATACTACATTGCTACAAGAAAATACCTTAGGGGAAACTACCACTTCGTATTTGCTAGCTAGGGCGTCCTTTGGTTCCCATTTTATCACAACACACATGAAGAGGCAGACTGTGCACTTCGGGTGCTAACTCCTGTAGACACCATTCCTCTTTTGGAAACTTACCAACAACCATGGTAAAACTCCGCATAGGTACAAAATATTTGCCATTCTGGATCTTTAGTTACTTTGTGGTAGCCAATTTCAAATGCTCCAGGAGGAAGGAAGAATAAATTCTTATCATGGAAAGACCATCCTATCTGGGACTACTTTTTTTTTTTTTTTTTTTTTTTGGACAATGGGATTTAATGTAAAACTTGAATTATATTGCTAACAGAAGTGAAAATTTCTGAACTAGATCTTTGAGTTAAAAAGAAAACCCTCTTACTAAGTGATATTAATCACCTCAAAAAGACATCTCCCAGCTAGCTCATATACCACATATTAACCTACCATTGTGTTGCAGTGTTTTAATGCTAGGATCATCCTACATATTCCTCATCTATACTCACAGTATGGTTGGGCATGGCTTCAGCAGCAGCTGGAGGAGCTAGTCTTGACCTCAGTATTTTGAATCTTGTCAGTTCAAAGACATGTTCTCAAAGGCTAAGAACGAGTGTCTGGAGCACAGATTTATCTGCAGATGGATCAGCATGATATCCTTCCTGGATGCTAAGGGTCCTGGAGAGGCACTACAAGGGTACTTTCCTGGGAGCCAACCCATATTATTTGCTCACTCAGACACCTAAATTTATGGCTCAGTATTTAGACTGATCACACGTAGTGTGACCCTGAGTTCATAAACTGAGATTTATCACATCCCCATCCACCCATGCGAGGTTTTCCTTCTATAAGAATCATCATGCAGAGAATATCATCCATCAGTGAAGTAATCTAATTTTAGTAGTTGTTCCTGTATATTAGGAATAGTCCTCAGTGTATTTAACTGTTTATGAACAGAGCATGAGTACATACAGTGGAGAAGATTGATCACAGAGAGGTGAAAAGGAGTCTGCAGTGCAGGGCTATCATGTGGTGTAAGGGGTCAATAACACGGAAGTTGTATGGTGTCTGTTTTAAGTTACCCGTGCTGTTCTTTCCCCTTGTGTGCACATAAGAAGAGGTGGAGCTCTGCCAAAGGAATACTTTTTCACCACAATAGTGACATTTGTGCTTGCACTATAGCAGTACCAAAGAAAAAGGTAATGGCTCTATCAATAAATCAGAAACATACAATGAAGAGAAGAACCCCCACTCTGTAAACTTTTGCAAAAAAGCTATAGTGACACTCTTGTTAAACCCAAATCTGTACAATAATAAAAAGGCACTTACCACCATCCTGGTGTGAAAAACTCTGTGAAGGGAAAAAATAAGATGTTTGGTTAAACCTTTTATATTTTGGGTATAATTTGCATGAAGTCTTCATTTTTTATGCTAGGCTTGCTTTTATTGGTTCCATGTAATTTTTAAATGGGTAACTGGGGATGTGGCTCCTCAGGTTTAGGCGCCATTAGGGGCTGAGGGAGAGGGACATGGTGTAACTGAAAGGAGAACACCGCTGTTTGTTGCAGGCTGTGATGTTCAGAAGTGGCGTTTGTGGCAAATGCCACTATCTCTGGGTGCCGCTTGGGAGCAGGGAAGTTTGAGATGCCTTTCAGGATCCTGCTGACATCTTTCACTGGGGCTGAAAGCTCACATTGTTTCCCTGCAGATAAGCTTGGGAGATAGTCTCTGAAATCCCTCTTCAAAAAAACTGGAGTGGGAAGGGGAAATCCAAATAACTCAACCAGAATAGATCTGATTCCTCTATATCTTTTCTAGTCTTGTTCATCCTGGTTTGAGCTGCATGCTCTGCAACTGCCCACAATCTTCCCATAAGTGCATGAATTATAACTGTATAACTGCTGCTTTCAAACAGTGCTGAGTGTGTACCTTAGTTTCAATTTGTGCCCGAGTGTTTTTTTTTTTTAAATACCTTTTGCAAGTTGTCGAAGGATTTCTCAGTCTCCTTTAGTTTCTCCAAAATGATTTGTTCTTTGGCAGATATTTGGGATTCCTCACTTTCTAATTTCTGTATTTCTTGTTCCAGCCTGTGAAAGACATACAGACATGCACATACACACAAAAATAAAACATGTAAAAATTATTTCAATGAGCCACAGTTTCCTAGGTATTAATTAGCACTTCAAAAGTCATCAGGAACAACTCTCAGTCTTGTTATTCACAACTGCTTTCCTAGCGCATGAAGGGCACGTGAATTATTTGTAAACCACACAGATCTATTTAAAAGAAAAACAGTAATTCTCTTATTATCCACTTCTGCAAAAGCATGTACAGATTAACTAAAAATGTACCTCAGTACCCCTTCACCCCAATTCCCGTAACATCTCTCACATATGCACTTTCATTTTAAGAATCACAGTACGGGATATAACCATAACTGTGCAGTAATAATTAGAGGAATAGGTGTCTTCTAATGATTCCATGCTCCAGACAATGAAACTGGAAATATTTGTTGGAAGCTGGCAGTCAACCAGTTGTGTTAGGAGTTTCTCTTGAACCAGTACTTTGCCCACTCCCAACACTAACAGTCTGGGATATCCATCTGTGCTTTCTACTGTTGCTGCATGATACTGGGAAACCCAGAGGCTTCAGGTAATAAAACACACAGGCTGCTCAGAAAATAAACTTATTTTGCTAGGCAGTAAGTATTCAGCACTCTCATTTCTCTTGTCGAGACTTAATGGCACTCACTCCTTAAGATGTGCTGATTGTGATTTGGAATACACTTTAATCAGCATTAGATTCTCCATTACTTTAACTCAAACCTCCTTTTACTGACATGATTTATGCAGTTGCAGAAACACTCCCTCTTTCTCTCTCTCTCTTTTTATGTATACCACCATCTTTATTTTCTCACTTTTGACCAAAAAAAAAAAAATCTGTAATATGAGCTAAGATGAACACTTTTGAACAGGGATAGTTACCTAAAACTCCCTTTGTCTACAGAAAGAGCTGTAGCTGATCACAGCTGGTTGGACCGTATTTCTTTGAATGCGACGGATCAGCATTGCCCAGTACTTTCGTTATCCACGGCTGCTTCCTCCTGCCTTTCTGCCACCACTTCTCAAGTGAAGGATCAGGGCACTGATCCAAGCTAAAGGGACATATTTTTGCTCCTTCCCATCCATGCTGAGCACAGGACTTCATTAATGCTTTTTTGATCGCAAGGCAGAGGGCAAGGAGAAGGTGACAGTGAGCAGGTAGGGAGGAGGGAAGGAGGGATTGCTCCTTTCGGGGGCTTGACAGGTTAAGTTGCTTGTGAAATTCATCTGTCTAAATATAGATGCGAGGGTTTAACTTAAGGCACCCATCTGAGAAATTTTCTCCCACTTTCTAATTGTGCAAGGATGAAAGATGTGTAACCCTTGCTGATAATGCTTTTCATTAGAGGGAGGCACAAGTGCCACAGCCTCAAGTTGTTGCAGATGGGAAAAGGCAGATTTTGCTTTCCTGAAGTATGTGAATACTTAATAGTCTCAAATTCGTGGTGGTTTGTCGAACCACCATTTTTCTCTCTTAAAGGCAACCCCCTCATCTCCAAGTTGAAATGGCTTAATTGCAGTGATTTTAAAATGAACTGTTGGAAAGTACTGCTCCAATCCACTTAATGTTTTCTCCAAATTAATATAAAAATTTACAAAATGCAAAAGATTTTGAAACAAAATACTTTGTTTTGCTGAAATAGAACAATTTGATTTCATACAGGATGAATTTTCCCCCTTATGTTGTGATTCAGGGAGAAAGCTTTCAAAAAATGCTGTTTCATCTTGACTTTTCTTCCCAGGAAATATTTTAAAATACCTAGTGAAGTGAAAAAAGAATTTGTCACTGAGGTCAGCCATTGCCATGCTCCTACTTAATGAATTCAGAAGTCAGCAGGAAGGTGGCTTCTTTTCCTTCTCTATCCATGGGAAAGATTAGTAGATCCACATAAGTTTATACCTTGCTGATAAAGAGATTTGAAATATTCTGCTGTGCTGTCTGGGGAAATGACATTGTGGAGCTGGGTGAGTCAGGGTTTAATGGTATGTTTCTTTTCTTCCCAAGTGAATCACTAAGCGGCATTTTCAGGATGCATATTCTGTAGCCTGGTACATTTTGCTCGCTACATGATCCAGGATGAGACTGGAAAATGGGAGTGTGTAGAAATCAGCAACAACAAAATATAGGGGAAGAAATAAGTCCTTTTTCATTCAAATGAACTGGACGTTAGTTAATAATTTATGACAATGAAAACACTGTGAGCATACGTGGTGTAAGGCAACTCATTTGATGTCAGTAAGGTTATAAGCAAGTAGACTCCTTATAATGTGGGGTGATCATAAGTGCACCATTTTCTGTGCACCAGCTCAAAACTGTAGAAGGTTTGTCATGAATTGTTTGGTCTTCCAGGGTAAGTTTGCTTCTAATGCATGCACATGTGCACTTTTGCACATGCACACCCAGCAATTGATTTGATTTATATTTTCTTACTTTCTGGCTACTTGCTCTTTTGTTTTTACTTGTTTAAGTCTCTTATCTGTCCCTCCTGGCTCACTTCCTCAGTTTCTGCTTCATTCGTGCCAGCCTATGCTCACCATTAAAATGGGCTGGGCAGATGCAACATTAGGTTACCCTATTTTGACAACATGTCTTGTTTTTTTTTTTCCTGAATCCCTTCTTCAGTTCCTTTCAGAAGCAGTGTTAACAACAACTTACTAAAGAGGAAAGGGATGGGGACAGAGCTGCCAGGATTTAGAAACATGTGTGAAGTTGGTAAGGACACAGATTTCCTATGTGACACTGAGTAAGAATGCATACAAACTCATCCCATCGGTGCAAATCGCCCTTTTTCAACAGAAATCAGTGCAAGTAGAATGAGAGTCTCCCAGGCCCTGTGTAGAATGGGTCTGAATTCCTAATCATGGCAGGAAAAATACGGATCATTCAGCCAGAATGTACCTGTTCCATAACACAGGGGTCATATACCAAGCATTAATATCCACAGGAGGTTGCTTTATACCCTTTCGCTCATTTTTATATGACTCTTGTCTGTACTTTCCAGGTTTAAAGGCTGAGGTAATGCTGCTGAGGTACTGAGGTAACAGAAATACTCAAGGGCACAGTTTCCACGTGAGCTGTTGTATACATTCATCAGTAAACCACCTAGGCACTAGAGACCTCACTGGAAAATTCGGAACTAGAGCCTTCACCACTTCCTTTGGGCTGCCTTTCTAGGTAGGGGCCAGCAATGCAAAAATGAAAATAATAATGCAAACTGAATGTTATTTGGCACCCTTTATTTTTTTAGTGAGTTTCATATCATCTGAGTTGCTGAGTGATAAGGAGAACTGCCTGCTTTTTTAGTAACAAGATACAACTGAGACATGCAAATTTGGTCTGAAAAACAAAACGCACTAATATCACACCTGTTTTGAGCAGTATGGTGTATAATGGTTTAAACAGTAATAAATCCATTCAGAGTGCACATGGACACATATGTACATATACATAGTGCTTACGTTCTTCCTGCGTAAACCTGTTGAATATTCAATAATGTCCTTTTCTTCTAGCCCAGTTTAAAAAGGATGTGCCTTAATTGTCATTTGACACCTGGCAAGGAAACCTTATAATTCCCTTGTTCCTGGCTTCTTAGCAGATTCCAGGTTGGCGTTTGAAAGTCAGCCACAACAATAAAGCCAATTAAATAAACAACTACAATATCTGGAGTGCTGTAGCGAAAAAGTAAGAAAGAAAATGGAGGTCCAGATGAGGCAGAAGTGGGTTAAGACTGACTGTTATTATTGCCGCTTATTGGTCCCAGCAGTTATCTGATCACTGGGATTTGCTAAACTCTTTATATAAGGAGAAAAACAGGTCAGGGAGTCTGGAGTTGCTTTGGCACGGGCATGTCTTTTCAGCGGCTGTACACAGAGCCCTACTTCCCCAAAAATCACAGAAACAAACAGGGGAGATGTCGCCACTCGGAAAGCCAAGCCTGCCTTGCTGCGAGTCTGTCTGTCCCACAGCTTTCTTTAATGGACGGCTGCCATAAGCACCTGAGGCTATAACAGGATTTTCAGGGGGGCTGGGAAGAGCTGCCCACGTAAGCCAGGTGACCCTCCTGCTCACGTTAGTGGTGCTGTCCTGCTATAAAGGGGAAGAAACCACGAACAGCAGAAGGGATGCTGTCTCTTGGACAGCATTTTGCTGTCATTTCAAGGCACCCTGATTCCTTGGTTAGCAAGATTACAGGCTCATAGGATAATTCAGGCTGGAGGTGACCTCAGGAGGTCTTTAGCCCAACCTCCTGATCAAAGCAGGGTCAGCAGTGAGATCAGACCAGGATGCTCACGGCTTCTTCCAGTTGGGGTTTGAAACTCCCCAATGACGGAAGAAAAAAAAAAAATTAAGGCTACTCACAGGCTTTCTTTTTTATAGTCCGTAGCTATCAGACATCATGCCCTGCAAAATTCAGACCAGAACCGTTCAGTACTGCAGGGGCGGGGATGCACCAGACTGCTAAAGGAAGCCTGGTCTGTGAGTTTGGTGGAATTTTGACCCAACCAGGTGGCCATGCGAGTGTAGGCAAGGCAGACAGTGCAGTTTCTGAGAGGACTGGAGGCAGAAGCAGCAAATAAACCCTCCTGCCAGAGATGCTGGGCTCAAGGACCAAAGGAGGTGTCAGGCAGCACAGAAGACTTTAATTTAGGTGATGAAAAGGGGAGTAAAGAAGGGAGATCTAAGAGGTGAAGAGGCAGAAGGAGAGGTTTGGTACTGTGGTATGTGTACATGTGCATTTACATTTAGCACTCAGTACCCAGCAAACATTATGTTTGGGTATAGGGCTCTGTTTTGTGCTCCAGCCTGAAGGCGATGAATGCACTTTCTCTAGGTGAAGGATTTCCTCCGTTTCCCACGCTAAGATGTTGATACCCGCAGACTTGGGCTGTCATTTTCCTCTCTGCTGAAAGGCAGAGGCTGTTCTGGCACAACGTGCGTTTACCTTGACCCCAGGAGGGACCATGAGCAGGATCCTGCAGGGCACTCAGCTGGTGCAGAGTCACACTGCGTTGCAACAGGAGCACACAAATCCCGAGTAAGCAGAAGTATGCCTGAAGAAAACAGCCTCCCCTATACAGCTAATTAACTCTGGCAGACACATGATTTCTAGAGATGCCTACATGTGGCTCAGCAGTGTTTTGTTTTTCGGAGTGGGATGGTAACAGCATTATAAACAGGGAGAACAGCGGCAGGTTTACGGACCAGTTTCTTTAGCCTGTACTAGCTCTGCATGCTGGGTTGCACCCGAGGAATACTCCTGTCATTTCTGCAGTGAAGATAGAAATGTAATAGAAGTTATGTCTGCAGCATACACACTGACATGTCAGTGGAAAAAAGAACATTCATCAGCACTAATAAGGAAAATATACAAGTATTCAGAACTTAAAAGGAAAACAGGAAAGACCTAATCAGAGTAAACACTTGAAGGGAAAAGGTGACGGATGCATACGTAGAGTGAGGCATGGCTCAGCTGTAAACTGATTATTTTGCTATTGCTTGACTGATGCCCTAAATCAACCTGATACAAAAGGCACAAAGATGACATGGGCCTGCATATCAGTAATTAGTGCCAGGTCTCTCAGAGCTGAACTTCCTGAGGTGTTACAGCTGATATTAAACCAGCAGATTCACAAGAAGAGAGCTACAACAAACCCCTCTGATGCTTACTAAACAGAAAGTTAAACACCAAGTTTTGGGATAACTGGGCTTACCATAGGGATGAAATTGATCTCTGACAAACTCTGTGCCCTTCTCAAGGATCTTGCCTTCACGAAGCTTTTGACCACACAGCAAAACCAGAAACTGAAACTTAACATGCAGGGTCCACCCTTCTGCGAGCACAGAGCCATGTGCCTTTTCCTGCAGTGCAAAAGAGCACTGGCAAAAACGCTGCACCCCATGGGCCTCTCATTCCCACTTCTTGGTCACTGTAAAGGTTTTTGGGGCAGCAGGGTAACTGTTAACTCACAGAGGTTCAGAATACCCTTGGAAAATGAACTTGCAAGGGGAAAGGGAAAGGATTCACCCTGCAAGATGTGTAAGTCTTGTATTTAGGCTCTTAAAACCCACACAACTGGAGATGATATGGGGAACTGTGCCCTAAATCCCAGTCCAGAACCTCAGCCCTTGGCACGTTTCCTATGCCCATATTAACTGCCAAGCACCAGCAACCTGGCTGTGAACCAACATACCTCAGGAACTGGAGCATTTACCTACAAGCCACAGCCATGAACAGTGCCCTTCATCTGCTGTAGAGGAGGGGGAAATCACTGACTAATACTTGGTTTAGTTTCCATGTTGGCTTAGTTTTCTTAGCAAACACGGGCAGCTGTGCCAAAGCCAGTCAGACCATTTGTGCATGTCACTGTATATAGACACACAGCCAGTGCTGATGGCAAAGAAACTGCTTGATTTCAGGTCTGTTGCAGGATCTGAAATGGGATTCCAGAGCTGAGTAATTCAATGCCTCTTAGTTTAGTTTTTCTGCAGAGCTCATCCTTTTTAAACGGCTCACCCTCAAAAAGGAAAGCTGGCAGTGCACATCTTCTGATTTCCAAAAGGCTGTTGTTTACAGAGTGCAGCTGATAATCAAGAGCAGCAAACTTAATTAGCATCTTTGAAAAGGCAAAACCTCTGTGACTTGAAAGGCTGGGAATACATTATCACCAATCAATGCTTGGAAATGAGATTCAGGCACAATGCTGAATGAATTGCTCTGGTAATCTATATGAATCTTCCTGAATACACAGGAAGGGAAACCATTACCTTCACCAAGCAAAAGTTACATCCCAGTACCAGCTGATGAACTTGGGAAGAGAGGAAAAACTCTATAATTCCTTTTTCTGTTTGAAGTCAATGTGTATACATCCATGGATAGACAGACAGCTGTATATTGATATTTTGCATCTGCCTGGTTTAGGCCCAGGTTAATCCCTGCTAGGTTAGACAAATCAAGGTCAGCAAGTCAAGCACTGGCCACAGGATTTCTTGAGCTAGACATGATGAGGTGTAAAACCCAACAATCACTACCCTCAGCAGTTAGTACAATGTTGCCTGCTCCAGGTGTGGAAGGCTTAGTGTCAATGTAACGCAAATGCTTTGACCTGGAATTGTGGAAGTTATATGATCCAGTCCCTTTCCTTGCCAAAAGCAACACTGTTTGTGTATTAATTTTTTGTCAGTGGTTTGCCTGAGGCAGTGTTAAATCTCCCAAGCATGGGGACCCTCAGTGCTCTCTGGGGTGACTCTTCCTCCAACTGGAGCCACTTTTTCATGACCTGTGTTTTCTCTAGTTTAGAAGGATGTTATCTCATTCCAGTATCTCCTCAGATCACTTTATCACACAACTTCTTGCCCCCATGGCATTTACAACCCACACTTTTTGTGGACTTTTACAAGTTCTTCCAATCTTCTTCAAACAGGAGGTGTCTCCAGCCTGGGTGAGATTGCAACCTTAAAAACTTCGCGCTGCGTCAGGAGAAGGCAGATCACTGACCAAAAATCAGTGAATCACTGTGCCTTGGATGCTTGCCCTTACAGCAGAGGAGCACATGGCTTGGCCCTCTTTCAGGAAATGGAGGGGAAAAAAGAAAAAAAAGAAAAAGCCCTGGTCTGAACCCAGTCCCCTGGCCAGTGGCCAAAGAGGTGAAAGAGCAGAGTCCACTTACTTTCTGCCTGTCTGCTGACACCAGAGTGTTTTGATCTGAAAGCTCCCATTTGTGCTCCTGACCAGACTCCAGGCAGGACCTGGCAGATCTTACCCAGTCCCTTTACTTCCCTGACAAAGACGAGTAAAGACCCTGATAGCTTAACTCACTCTAGCAGAGTCTGGCTTTTGTACCACCCAGCTTTTGGAGCACTTGTGTTTAAAACAAATGGCACAAACGTCCTGGTTTCTTGGCCCAGCCCTGTGAGATAAAAGCGGATATTTAGGGTTCCTCCTGGTGAAGCTAGGTTTCGTCTCTCCTCTTCACCATTGCTATTGTTTTCTTCTTTCCTCCCAGCCCAGAGAGAGGGCAAGCCTCCTGCCTCTGGAGCCTCTTGGTCCAGTGTCCGAAACATTAGAATAAAGTAAATGAAGTGAGAGCCACAACTGGTATAAAATGCTCGGGCTGCACAAAACCAGATATGCAGGTCTCCATTTCCGGACAGACAGGGGGTCGCACCAGACAACGTACGGGACTCACACTGCAAGTACAGGGATGCATCATCTGTGATTCATTGCTCAGTACCTGCTGGGATGGCAGGGGAAAGGCAGGGAAGATAAAGCAGCCATCTGAGAGAGGACATGTGAGCCGTACTTCGTAATTGGAAGGTGAAGGTGCAAAGACTCAGGAAGAAACTGAAGCCTGCAGAAACTTGCTTGCTCTTCCATGGCTTTAAGTAAATTTGGCAGGACCAGGAGACCTGTCCCTGGGATGCCTGAGGACACACAAGAGTATAAGGGACAAACATGCCCATGTGGTTTGCTGTCATGAAATCCTCTCCCCCTCCCCACGCTGTCCTTTGCTCCTACCATTGAGGTGTGCTTCAGGGGACTGGCCAGGCACTTTGAGCATGGCGAACAGGCTCCAGAAAGGCCACAATGATTGTGGTGGGACCTGGGGTTGGAGGGCATGTATGGCAGGATGTGGTCCAGGCGAAGGAGAGTCGCACGTGCAGTTCCCCCCAGAGCAAAGTCCCCGTACACAGCAGCACGCACCCAGAGACTAGAAAAGCAACACAGGTGCGGCCAGCCCTGTGCAAAACAGTTTGCTAGCACATTGCAGCTATGCACATGAAAATTCATTTAGGTTTAGAAACAGATGCCAGCAGTTCAGCTGTACAGTGGACTGTGTTATTTATATCTTGGGAGAGGTCCAAGAAATAAAGGGAGAGCAATCAGGGGATGACTGTTGAGTGCTCATTCTTCCATAGTGTAGCAGTGCTGGCTGCTGCAGCATTACCCAAGGTGAGCGCAGATGTACGATCAAAATGAACGTGTGACCTCGTGCAGCACCCATACCGCAAGCTGCCAAGGAAGGAGGATGTTTTTGTGCAATTTCTACACATACCGGTATACTGGACATACACATTCAGTTACCTAACAGCATTTACAGGGAAGGCAGGAAGCCTGAAAAAGGGTGTGAGTTTTATCTCCACCTTCTTTTTTAATGAAGGGAAGTTAAAAAAAAAAAATTACTAAAAGTATTTGCCCTGAAGAGATTTCAGCCTCCCTTGTACAGACTGGTAATACACTTTTTGTCCCTGATTTGCAATGTCAGCTGAGACATGAGCTGCTAAGGGTCATGGGAAGCTCAGGGCAGAGCATGAGCCAGCAAAGCTGCCTGGCGGAAAAGGACCTGGGGGTGTTGGTCAACAGCCGACTGAATATGAGCCAGCAGTGTGCCCGGGTGGCCAGGAAGGCCAACAGTGTCCTGGCTTGTATCAGAAATAGTGTGGCCAGCAGGATCAGGGAAGTGATCGTCCCCCTGTACTTGGCACTGGTGAGGCTGCAGCTCGAGTACCGTGCTCAGTTTTGGGTCCCTCACCACAAGAAAGACATTGAGCTGCTGGAGCGTGTCCAAAGAGGGGCAACAAAGCTGGTGAAGGGTCTAGAGCACAAGTCTTGTGACGAGTGGTTGAGGGACCTGGGGTTGTTTAGCCTGGAGAAAAGGAGGCTCAGGGGAGACCTTATCACTCTCTACAACTACCTGAGAGGAGGTTGTAGTGAGGTGGGTGTTGGTCTCTTCTCCCAAATAACAAGAGATAAGATGAGAGGAAACAGCCTCGAGTTGCCCCAGGGGAGGTTTAGATTTGGTATTAGGAAAAATTTCTTCATGGAAAGGGTTGTCAAGCATTGGAACAGGCTGCCCATGGAAGTGGTTGAGTCCCCATCCCTGGAGATGTTTAAAAGATGGGTAGATGTGGCTTTAGGGACATGGTTTAGTGGTGGACTTGGCAGTGCTATGTTAACAGTTGGACTTGATGATCTTTTCCATCTTTTCCAACCTTAATGGTTCTATGATTCTATGACACCAAATTTACACCCCTCAGGTTGCAGCAGAATGGCCACGAGGATACCCTAGCAGCCAGCTTCTGCAAGGTGGGCCCCGTAACCTCCAGGTTAAGTGGCTGTCCATAGCAGAAACTTCAGACAGACACTGGCTGTTCATTTTCTATGCTTTTTGAAAATTACAGCTGCTTCTGGAGGGGCTGCGGCAGGAACGCAATAAACTTCTGCAAGCTTGGTGTGCAAGCAATGCTGCATTGAAAAGCGAAACACATGGGAGGCTGGTTTTAAAGGTAGCGCCGTTAGCTAGGGCTGGAGCAGGCATCTTGTTTTCTGCCTGGACCTCAGGTCACTGCGGCATTTTCCTCAACCATATGCTCTGGCCTCCTGCCCTTGGACGGTGAGACCTGGGGAGGTGCTCTCTGTGCTCCCATCTGCTCTTCCCAGGGAGCTGACGAGTGTCTTGCACAGCAAGTCTTGCAGAGAGCAACACTCCTGTCCTTCTTGTCACCCATGGGCCACTGCAGTGAAGGGCAGGGGCAGAGGGAACAGCGCAATAGGAGCATCTGGCAGAGCTCCAGGACATCAGAACCTCAGCTCTGGGGGTGACCCAGAGTAGCGTCTGGGGACTTGGCGATGCTTGTCTGCTCCTCAGCAGTGGAGCGCTCTTGTACCTGATGTGCACACAGGGCATGCTTGGTCAGCAAGCAAACTGATTGCAGTTATTTCTGTGGAGCACAGGAGTCAAGAGCAGACACTGGATGGTGCCTTAGAAGCATGACAGGTTTTCCCAACTTGCCCTGAATCCAGCTTTGCTCTCTGGAGCTGCTCAGCCCTGACTCCTTAGCTCTGGTTTTATTGCTTCTTCCAGCATCTGCCATCCCTCCAACCTTGTCAATCAACCATAGATGTGTGCTTGGACCATAGACAAGTGTTGCTGTGACTTGCTCTCAATTTCAGGTAACCAGAGACCTACACGTTCCCTTGATTTAAGCCAGCTCCTCAGCCCTGGCACACTGGTACCGTTTTCTGTTAATACGGTGCAGAAGACCAGAGGACAGGGAGACATGTTCTAAACCAGCCTTGTCCATCTCCTTTTCCTTTCTTTTTCCTCCACATGTTCTCTTTCCTCTTCTACCTCCTCTTCCTGCTGCTTGCTGCATCCTCTCTCATGCCTGTGCTGCCATTCTGGGTGGATCCCATCCTTTCATCACCCTTCCCCGTGGCCCACGCCTGTCCTTCTGAAACCTCCTAAGCCACTCCTGCCTCCCTGCAACTCCCCAGCTCCTTGCAGCCAGTCTCCATTTGTTACTTTTCCAATCATATCACTTCCTTTCCCATGAAAACATTATGCCCATATCTACTGTCTCCCTGTGGTCCTTTCTCTTTTTCTCTCTCCCTTACATAAGCCAAGGGCATTCACTTTTGACCGTTCAACCAACGTTCATATCTGCGGGCTGGCTCCCTTGTCGCCTTCACTAAAGGTTGCACTCCTCAGTAAAGAGGTCTTCAGAGCACAAGGAATCATGCTTCACAGGGGACCAAGACCCTTCCCAGCTTCTGGGGTGAAGCATGCATGCAGCTTTAGAACTTCTATAGACAGTATAGAAAGGGGAAAATCTAAGCATCAGCTGTAGCTGATGGGAACAGCCACACTTCAGAAGAGGGAGTCCATGCGTGCTCACGCTGCACAGTGTTATATATAACATATTATATATTATTTTATATATATAATATAACATATAGTATGTTATAGAGCTATAATTCCCTAAAAACTATCTCTCACCTTCTGGTGCATTTCTGCTTGTCATAACCACTGGGTAATGATGATACAGGCTGCACGAATGCTGCCGTTGATGTTGAGAGATGCTTGACCATGCTACCAGCAATGGACATCTTGTTGTACAATGCAATTTTCAGTCTGCGTGTAGGAGAACTTTCACCTAAAAGGGCCTGGGCAAAAGTTTGTGGGTCCACCAGAGTGAAAAGAGGTAATGGGTTTTGGAGACACTTGATAATATTTTTCCCCCTATCTCTATCCCTGAGCTGTGCCTGTGGCTCTTTTGCTCAGAGAAGAGCGAATGCAGAGGGACGATGAAGCGAGGGCCGTGAACCCGCGCAGTGTTGCAGCACTCCCTGGGCTGTGCTGATCCGCGGCTCTGACTACCCAGGGCGAAGCAGTGACGTGGGATGTGCATTACTCACCCCCTCCATGGGGATGCTCAGAAAAGCCATTTTGACAGTGCCATACAAATAACAGCAAAGATATATTTGTCCAAACTTTCTGAGGAAAAAGAAAGTCTGGCAGAAAGTCTGCCATTTTACAGAGCTAGCAACTGACCTAATGACAGAACTTGCTCTGTAGCCAATCTACATACAGCAGACGAAAGTGTGTGCCGCTGGTTTTTCCCTGCTGTGAAGCATAGTTTCTGCCGAATTTTTTTCTGAACTGCATTTTTCCTCTCTTGCTCAGCTTGTAGTGACAATTCTTTCCACTTGTCTTGGGCCAAACATTGGGCTTTTTTTCAGTCTCAAGAATATAAATATTTTTGATGTAAATATTATTCTTCCTCTGATGTACCTATTACTTAGATTGCCTGGAATGGATGCTAATACAACCTAGCAGTGGTTATGTCAGTATTTGCTTGTTTCTCTGCAGTGCTACATGGCTCTTAGCAAACTCAAGATCTTCATTAAGATAAATAGTAGAGTTGTGGAAAAAAAAATTATGGACAATTCTAATTTTCTGGCTGTGTCGATAAGTTCTTTATTGCCGTGAAGATTTGCACCAAAGTTTTGCTCTGGGACTCAATGCAAGTGTTGTATTCCTTCTGAAGAAATTATTTGAAATGATGCACTGAGCTACACTATAATATCTCTGGTCTTACTGTTCACACAAGGTGTCTAGCTAAACGCCAGCACCAGAAAGCACAGTATTATCAGCCTACTGTAATGCCCATTCAAGCCAATGAGAAGATTACAGGATGTTTAAGAAAAGTATATACTAGTTGTTAATACATATATTAGATATATTACAGTCCAAGCCTAACCAGGAATACCTGAGAGCACACCTGAAAATGCTCTGATTTGAGGATTTGCCCTAATACATATATATATAGATATTTGTACATTGAGCGAAAGACAAGTTTTTCCTGGTACAGGCTGCCTTTTTTTCCCCCTCATTGGTATTTCTTCTCTTCCTTGAATTCCTGCACAGGTTATTCCCACACCAGACTCCAGCTGAGTCTTCTTCCTCCGCTGAGGCAGAGCACTGGCTCCATCCAAAGTCAACGGCAGCTTATTCTCTACTGCTCACAAACCAGGATTTCACTCCTTGCAGGTTTCCCATTTGGGATGTCTTGAACCCCTCCCTGCCCCATCATGTGTGACTTTTAACAATTTAGGAGCACATGCAAATGACTCCTTCATATAACAACCTAATCATCACTGAAAAGATGCTGCAGTTATTTACTGGAAAAGCAGTGTTGACAAAAATAGCAATCATGGGCTAGAGTTGTCTGTTTTGTCCCTGCTGTAGCCTCCAGCAAGTCACTTTGCCTCCATTTCCCCATCTCGATCCAATACATTTTGCCAATCCTGTACAGTCTAATCATACATCAGACCATGCTTATCCCTGGTAGATCTGTTAGCTGGTATTATTAATTATACATACTCACTGTACATGTGAGGTTTCTATGATTTCGGTTTGACTTGACTCAGATTTGCTGCTAATGACTGCATGGACTTTGTAATGGACTTCTGGTGTAAACAAGGCATTATCTATTAGCTTTCTGCAGAGGTGGCTTAAAATGTGCTTACAAGCTTACTTGTTGGCATAAGAAGTAAGTGCTGCCCAGCACCCAGCACTCTGACCTAAGGTACCCCCTGTGATTGACCAAATATAGTCTGAGAATATCACTAGAAATGAATATGAGCCCCAGAGAATTCAGGCTGTTACACTGAAAATGTGAAAACCCAAACAAAAGTATTATAATTGGTGTGATGACACCTTCTCTGCATCCTGGCTGTCATGTGGCTGTTAAAGGACAACTACCTTACTGGCACGGAAAGCTGCAACTTACAGGGATCCTATTTGCCTCCCTCAGACCTTTTTTAACAAACTTTTCCTTACCTTTTGTGTTGTGCTTTAGTCACAGCTGCCTGAACCTGTAAGTGCCCTCAGAAGCCCTTGGCAAAGGAGTTAGATGGGTATGTGCAGCTGACAGTCAGTGTGCCTCAGGCACTGAGTTTTAGTAGGTCCCTTTAAAAATTCCATGTATTATGTGCCCCTCACAAATACACAAATGCATTCCCCTGCACTGCTTGCCAAGAGCGACTTGGACGGTAGGGACAGAAAAAGAGCAGCGGGGCAGGAAGGGGAACACCCAGTAGGAGCCATTACTTGTTTTGTTTGTTTCTTGATGCAAACAGTTTCTTGGATTTGAGCTTTGAGAATCTGTCCTCTGCTGTCATTCACTTACAGGAACTCACAGTCCATTTTTCCAGGGTGAAGGCTGATGCGAGGCAAGGAACGTGTCCTGTGGGAACGGACTGACTCTCCACTGGGAGCAATGAGAGATGCACCAAGCTGCTGCTGCCCTGAGCACAGTGACGGCAGTGTCCCATCCTGCTTCATCCATCTGATCTACCTTAGAGCTTTTGTGTTGTGTTTGTTTATTTATTTGTGCTTGGCAGCAAGTGTCCCTGTGCCCCAGAAAACATTGGAACAAACGTGGCTTCAACTAGGGAGAGGCTTTGCCCTGGTGGGATAACTCCAAGGTTATCCAAAGTGCTCCTGCTGAGGCAAATCAAGCCAATCAGGAAGCCCCCAGAAACGTGGGCTGTGCTCGGTTTGTTGTTTCCACCCTTAGACATTTCCTACTATTGTTCTTCTCATTTTCTCTGAGTGTCCACCGAGCTGGTGGGTGGTGCTGCTACCACCGCCAAGGGTTTTTGGGGAGGCTGCTGGTCCTCTCAGGCACATGGAAAGCTCTGTGCTGTTCCTTCCACAGACTCCCAGCACAAATTTCCGGCATACAAGCGCAGGGAAGGTGGGGCTGTGCTGGTAACTGCATCTCAGTGAACAAAGCAAAGTGCGTTTTCCCGCTGGCCATGCTCAGCCGGGCAAGAATGAAATCATACCATAAAGTGATGAATGAATTTTAGCTGAAGAAATTGCTTACCACCCCAGGAGGAAGGTGGGTGGGTGGAAGCAGCAAGTCCACAGCATCCTGGGATTCATTGAGAGCTGTAGAAAGCTGAGGAAATACTGACTGTACTCTAGAAATTCACTGCTCTAGTTTTATCTCTGCCATCCAAAGCCTGGTTTTCTCTTGCCAAGAGTACGGGAGGTCACCTACAATGGCCTAACCCCTATTACACCATTAGAGAACCAGAGGAGCTATAACCATCCAGGCCTTCCAGCAGCAATACCTGTATCTCATTTTTTAATTCTCTGAGTTTCACGATTACATTTTTCTTTCACCAGATGCATCTCACGAGTTTCTACCTGCAGTGGGAAGGACTGAGAAGAGCTGGGTGCTGCACTCCCCATGCTCCAGTCTTGGCCGGAAATCACAACAAAACAGTTCCTAGACCCTCACAACCTGCTCAGGTAATCATGAGCCCATCTTTGGTTTTCATCTACAGTGTAAGACAACTTCCCATGCTGTGGAGAAATTGTGAGACTGCATTTGTGCTCGGACAGCATCTGTAATTCTGCAGAGAGATTCCTGGAAGTATGGTGTCATTTCTGAGCTGTACTGGTGAATAAAGCCAGCTATGCAGCTCTTTGAATGAAGAAATGAGTGGGAAAAATTGCTCTGAGATTGCTCGGGGCTTACTTTTCCAGCCCTTTGCTCCACATTACCTATCATCAGCCACACTTGAGCCATTGCTGTCTGATCCCTCATGGTGCTAGAGTGAGAATTAAAAAAAAGGAGAGTGAGTTTAATAACATGACAATGCCCTCCATTTTATTTTCCACGACGGTTCGTAAGTCCCCCTTACTGTCTCATGGAAAGTTGGAACGAGGCACGATTTTAATTGTAGGAAGTGGCAAAGTTTGTCTTGACTTTCTACTGTGTGTTTGTGGTTGGAGTCAGCTGACGGTTTCCTGCCTGCGTGGGTCTTGGACGGGTGAAATTCTTGACCTCTGGACTTCCCAAGAGCCGCAGAGCTTCCAAGTCGGGATAAGGCAGACATCTGGGCTGATTCGGTTCAGGGGAGAAAAAACCAGCCAGTAGAGCACCTGCAGCCCAGGATAGGTTAGAAAAGTGATTGTTTTCCTTTTCAAGAGAAGCTTTAAAAGCATGCCAGAGTCTACGTTTTGATCGTTGGCCCACAGCTGGCCATAGCACATAGCAGAAAGGTGGCATGGGACAGCATTTCTCAGCATAAATATCATAGGGGAGAACCTCAAAGCCATCTAGCAGTGTGATAACCTCCTACTTTCTAATAAATTACTTCACACTCAGTTCATTATTCTTTCTGCAGCAAGCTGAGGAAAGCCAAGCATAGCCTGATGGGTTCCTGGCTACAATTCCAGGGAGGAGCTGGCTGTTGTAAGGAGCTGGTTCACCTTCTGTGGTTTCAGTGGATCCCATGACTATGCAACAGTCCTCCCAGGGTTCTCCTCACCTGTGTGAACAATCCCTATGCCTGTAATGGTGGTGCTCAGGGATGGGGTAGGTGGTCCATGTCACATCTCTGGAAATTCCTGCTATGTAACTAGGGAAAAGAGGCTAAAGTTTTGTAGGGCTTCCTTAAAGTCTAAATGGTTTATTTTGCCTGTTTTTGAGTCTCACAGTGATCTTAATGCTCAAGGATCCTGCCTTGGAGAAAACCTTAGCTGAGTCTTGGCAAACCCATGAACATTCTTGGTTTTACCTTTACGATTGACCCCCTCGTCTCCTTTCTGTCCCTGCTATGGTTTTTATGATGATATTTGAACAAAGCATTCAAGTAAAATAAGTTCTTGTAAGAATCAGCAATAGTAAATGTGAGACCATTGTGAAAATCTGCTCAGGTTTACAGCTCTGACAGAACATTTTCATTTGCTTTGTCTAAAATTTCACAACAAAGTAAGACCAAGGGCAAAGCCTTCACAGATGCCCATATTATTGAGAAGGCATTTCCCAGTTTCCCAGTTTACTTCATGCAGCTAAGTGTGTACACCCTAAGGGCATGGGAAGTTAAGAAATTACTGACCAGTTTTTAAGTTACAAAAGATGCAAGTAGGCACCTTCAGAGATTTACAAAAAAGCTTAAAAGAGATAGAGGTACTCTTGAAAATGGGATGTAGGTACTTCTGAAAGTTTGTTTCCTGTGGTTTCTGTGCCAATTGGTGTATAGTTATGAACACTTTTCCACCTTTATTGTTTAAAGGGGCTTCGTCTATGGATGTTTATGGTAGAAGTGATAGGGCAGTAGATAATAGAGCAGTACTCAAAGCCTTGAATTTAAACAAGAGAGATAAACAGTCATTAAACCGTAGATGTGTATGTGGTTCCAGTGGTTTGAATAGACGAACTGAGGCACTTGGATGTAAGCACATATTGAAGTGTCTCTCTGACTCAAGGCTTCAAAAGATAAACACATTCATCTGTAGAAGACAGCTCAAAAGTAGGAAAGTTGTCCCAGTGCTTTAGAATGGGCAGACTAAAAATGAAATTAAACTAAAATGGCCTTGTTTAAAATAAGGCATAGAAACAGAGAACAGCAACAATATTCTGGGAGCTGGAATGGCATCGGCTGCATTACGACTACCGCTACATGAGGGCATTTGGAAGTGCAGGCTGTTGAGATGACTGGCCAAAGGGCTGGCAGGTTATTCACTAAGCACCAGATGGACACCACCAGCTGTCTAAATGCTTTCTCCCTCATTTGTAATTGGCCTCATTTGTGGCTGAGCTACCTGGCTCTGCTTGCGGTTCTCAGCTCTGCTGTTGGCAGCCCCCTTGGCGTACACCCTGCAGCCAGCATGCGAGCTCTGCGTGACGCTCCCTGCAAGAGCTGTGGGTTTGCTGGTCATGCCCTACTCTAACAAAATTTGCCTCATTAGCAGTGTGAAACGCCCACAGCACCATTTCTTTCCACTCTCCTTTACTTTTTTCATTTTTTTTGTCTTCTCATATTCATGTCTGCTGTTGTGATCAGTCATAAAGAGTAATTTTGTGATGTTGGTACAGGACTGTTGATATTTGCCACCTTATGCTATGTTAACAGTGGTAAGTAGGAACAGTCTAAAGATGCAGCTTTGTGCCCAAACCAGCCTTGCCTGTAAACCTCCCTGGCTTCTTCCCAGCAATCCAAACCCAAACTGAGTGCTCTTGTGGATTTCTGGCTGCTCTGGTCTCTGCTCGTTGCCCCACTGCATGCCTCCTGCTATGTGTTTGGGACGTGTAGCATCAAGGTCAGAAAGTCCTCTTGCAGAAAGTCCTCCTGCATTTCATTGTTCTGGCCTTCTTCACTGGCACATCCTCTTTGGGAAGTACCAAAATCTCAAGGCCAAGAAGTCCTTGAAAAGCTCCATATCTGTGAAGCAAGGGAACCTGGGAACGACCTTGTGCTGAGCTCTAGAAACTGTGTGGATTGACTTGCAGAAGGACACGAACCACAATTTAGTTGGGGAAAGGTGAATTGCCTGGTTTGTGCTAATTTTAGATGGCTTGAAGTTTGAACCTAAAGATATCAGGAACATCTACTTGCCTTGGGAAGGCTGGTCATGCAACAACTGCTGATGCGAAGGTTCAGCCCAGGAGGTGGTTGCTGTCCCACACAGAGATCAGTGGGCATGCTGGTGGTCAGAGGACTGCTCTTGCCTGGCCCCTCAGCACAGCTCTCATCGTCGCATTTTCACAGCATTATTTCTGCCTATGGCTGGCTCAGGTGGGTACCACTGAGACAGAAAGTAGAAACCGTTTCCAAAGGTACCAGGCAAACTGCATCACCACTGCTTTCCTGGTGTTGCAGTCAGGTGGGAAAGAAAGCAGAGGGCAGCTGCTGCTTTTGAACAGGTCGTTACAATTGCAAACATGAAGAGGTCCAACACTCAGCAAAAAAAAAGACTCAGGGAGAATGAGAAGCGTGGTTTTCTCCAACGGCACACCAGCAAGAGCTGGGGAGAGCCATGTTCAGTTTATCATGTCCATGCACATGATGTAGGTAATTGCGGGTGGATTATTTTCACCAAGAAACACAAGTCTAGCTGTTGTAGCTTGTCCAGCTAACCTGTCAGCCAAGAGCCAGCAGACGACTCGATGTATCCTGTCTGTGGTCGCTTAATCCTCTGGGAAGGTGGTTGAAGTTGTGCTTTACCCCACATTTGCGGAGGGCTGGTGGTGGGCTGTGGCTCATTACCATGGCTCATCCGGAACGTGATGCACTCTGGTAACTTGACTGTGACTTTGAGCCCTTCCTCTCTTTCTGTTTCAAACTCCTATCCCAGAAATCAGTATTGCAGTAAATACCTGCTTGACAGGAGTGCTCTCAAAGACTGTGGCCAGGGGGACCAAGAAAATACCACAGATAGATGCAACTTTTTAATAGAGAGTGCTAAATGTCTGGTACATCTTGCACAGCCCACAGCTATTTTCTCTTTTCTCATTTCTCCTTAGTCCTCCCTCATGCATTTCTCCTTTGCTGAGCCTTGGGTCTTCCCATAGTAGATTGTGTGGAGTCACATATCACAGTGTAGGAAATGCTTGTTTAGCAGAGTTTTGTCCCCTAATAAAAATAATACAACAAAACTTCAGATGTACATGGTAAATATACCTCAATGGACCTAGTGAGCACTGCAGAATGGCCCCAAATGCTAACCTTCACTTGTGCTCCTGCACCAGTTTGTACAAAGAGAGTATTATCATGAAGGTCACATACTAGCTTCCCTTTCTGCTTCCCATTCCCGCTGTGTGCTATGTGGCTTGCTTCGGTAATCGGAAAGGATTGCTCTGCAGACAGACTGCCGCTTCCCAGGGGACAGAAACAGGTCTACCACAGTGGTGGAGAATCAAGGAGAGGGGTCCAGGTCCAGCTATTAAAAAACCCAGGAAAATAATAATAAAAAAATCCCTACCACTGCGTGCATAGACAGATTCTACGCGGTGGAATTGCCGGAGGAAGAGTTTCTCCGCAGTGTACGGGGCCATCTAGTGAGCTCGGGCATTATAACAGCTCCGCTTTCTCCATCGCACTCTGTTCTGCTTATCCCCAAGACGAGACTTCACATACTAGCTGCCAGCAAGGTACGCACACACACTTCAACGATATTTTCCACTGCAAGGTGAAAGGAAGAACACTGCTGCAGGAGGGGACAGGATGACAGCAGAAAGGGCAAGGCTGCTGCCGGGGAGCTTGGTGCACTGGGTTTCTGTGGGAAGTCAGAAATCCAGCTATGCTGGCTGTGGAAAGGCAGCGTGTAAGTTTCCACTGAATCACGTCCTCAGCTGCAGAGCTGGTGATGACAAAGGGAACTGCTCAGCCAGAGGACACTGCAGCAATTGGAGTGGTGATAACACCTTGTGAGGAGCAATGAGACAGTGGCTCCTCAATATTATGTGGCGGTTTCCCTGGCAAACGCCTGGTGAGGGGCAAGGGAATGGGAAAGTGATGTGTTAACAATTTCAAGATCTCAGAGAACTGGTGCTTGTATTTTGCATGATGCTGGACTGATAGTCCCGGAAGGGAAACTGCTGCAATGCAAAGCGTTATACCCACAAAGTCCTATCACCACGCTTCGCCTCTGAGCAGGCTGGACCGATTGCCTGGGGATGAACATGGGAGAAAAAAATATAATTAGCTTTGTAGCCCTGCAGCCCAGTAAATACAGTATTGCCATTGCTAGTAACAGGTCCCAAGCTTTGTAATAGCTTTGCAAGGCCCTTAGGACTTGTCAGGCTCTGTCTATACTTGCCTCATTTGTCTTACTGCTGTGCATGTTTGTATAATCATACGGTGTAGCTACAATTTTCAGACAGCGTTGGCAAGCAGTTTTTTCTGTAGAAAGAAATATTCATGACCTGACCGTAGTGATTCGGTGCAGAGGAAGATGGGCTTGATGCCACAGCTGAAGCCTGGAAAGAAGGACACAGGGTGCTGTGAAGAGGAGGATGGGGTGGGATGACAAGGGTTGGGGCACAGGCTGGTCCTGGAGACCCCACGGCTATGAGCAAATTTGCAATGGTAAGATAAAGACATGCAGACCTAGAGCCGGGCAAAACCGCCTTAGGAGCAACAAAGAGAACAAAGAACAAGTATCTACACTATAATCCATATAAAGTAAATTTGTATCTGACATGGAATTACAGACCCATGAAAAAAGACCAAGGTATAAAGGGTGTTAGAAAATATATACGAATTGCCTCAAGTGGACTCAAGACTGAGGAGAGGGAAACCATCAACATCCACATCACATTCCTCCTGGCAAAGCGAAGAAACCCTCGCCATCAACATAATATTTGCCCTGATGAGGAGCTTGAGACACTGATGACTTGCCATATCTTTTATCTCTCTCCAGGACTGATCCAAAGGGATTGTCGAAGAGTGACTGTAAGAGCAGAGAAAGGGGCAGGTACTAGGAAGGCATAACAGTTGTAACTATTATTCTGGAGGCTTTTTATGTAATACTGTTCCTTTTTCCCTCCTGCAATACTTTGACTGTGACTAAAAATAATTCTGTTGTTAGATCGGTAGGATTTTGATTACCTTAACAACAAATTCTTAGCTTTGCATAAAAAAAGTGTGCTTATTTTTCATCATAGGAAGTTTTTGAGTGCAACTTCATTGCATTGTAGATGGAAGATGGAGGTCTATCTATTTCCCAGCTCAGTGCCTTAAGCACTGGACTGTCTTTCTTCGTTTTTTTTGTGATCAGATGGGCTTTGGGGAGAAGAGTCTTCAGAAGAGTCTTCAGAAGAGTCTTTTTTCAAGGGCTAGTTTCTCCACAGCTAATTTAAGGATAGAAATAATTTTCTAGGTCTCAAATTTAGATTTGTTTAAAAAAATTAGTAGATGCTGTAATAATACTACAGCAAGTGTGAGTTTAATGTTATTGAATGTGACAGCAAACATTATTTCACAGCTTATATGAGAAAGACCAGACCACACTGAAATGCCAGTTTTGGGTCAAGGTTGGGTTGCTGGGTCTAGGTTGCTAAACTAGAAGATTAGGAAACAGATGCAGGACAGTGCCAGTGGGTAGAGGACGAGGAAACTGGTAGGTGTTGCATAAAAATAGAAAGCTTTTCAGGAGAAAGACAAAATCGATCTTTTTACTATAGTTCACTTAAAAGCACTTATTTGTTCTTTTTGTAGATTATGTACTGTTTAAACAATGTTTCCCTGCACTTTTATGTCTGAAATCACCATGGTTTTGTAGCAAAACCAGGTATTTTGAAACAGCAAAGTGAAGTGTTAAAATATAACATTTCTGCATTAGAAAAAAACTCCATACTCTTCTGTCCGTTGAATTCACCAGATGACTTTGGTATACCTCACATGGCACTTTTCTTCATATTTATGGAAAACAATTGCTTGGCTTGAATGAAAATTCTCATTTCCTGCTCCTTACAGTGTCCTCAATCTAGGAAGGATGTTATACAGATGTGAGACTTTCAGATATGCCAACTCATACAAAAAGGCTATGTCATTCTTTAAAAAAACATTAGGCCGATCTTTCAAAAACCTGAAGCAACTGTGAAGGCATGAGACCAAAAATTTCTTATGGAGCTTTTCCTCATTTAAGGAATTACTGTTACATCTTTATAATTATGGTAGGATTTGTTACATGAAAGCAACTTTCTATTATTGCATGTTAATGAATAGAAAACATCTTCAGTAACACTGCTATGACAAAAACAATCTTTGGATTGTTTCAGTGGATGATGGGTACATTTTGTTTCTAGACTAAAGACTGGAAACTATGATATAACAATAGTATTTGTATGCAAATAAAATCCAGATTTGTTCTCAAAGTTCTTTTCTTCTTGTTCCACATCTTTTTCCTAGAAGGTTTTATTGCTTAAAATCTTTCAGGTGATCTGTCAGTTTCTTAAGCAGAAAAAAGTGCTCTGTTTCTTTAGGAGTCTGAATACCCACATTCCTCAGTATAACTGTCTGCGAGACTGTAGCAGACGTCCCTCAGTGGATGGACACACATGGACATCAAAACTTCGTGGCAGATTTTAGGAAGGCAGACCTCTCTGGCATTGCTGCTGTCATTTTATGCAAACTTATTTTTATTTTAGGTAGAGCTGCCTTCTTAATATTCTTCTAGCTAGTATTTGTTGTAAGATAAATAAGTGCAAGCAACCTTGTTAGCACGCCAGAAAAAAAGAAGGCATAAAACATAGTCTTTGGTACCATATACTTTCACTATTGAGCAAATTACTTTTGACATCAATCCATCTAAAGCTTTCTCCCACAGTCCATGCATACATCAGCTTTTGCCTGGCAAAGAACAAGACTTTCTCCTTTAAAACGTGGCAAAAAGAGAAAGCCCACGGTTTCATTTTCCATTGGTTACATTCACTGAACTTCTTGCCCTGAAGCATCCCTTTGTGGGCAATCTGGAAATATGAAAATAGAAATTACTTGATTAACAGATGGCATCTTCTCTAATCTTAGTGAGATAACAGCTGCCATTGTGTATCACCAAAAGAAAAAAGAAGAGTGCAAGCCACTGCCCTCAATCTGCTGTGCAGGTGAATATATATGACCAGGCCAGCAGAGCCTTCTTTACTATCCAGCTAGTGGGTCATCCTCATGATTTCTGCAAGTTACAAACCCTAAAGCAAGCAATGTTTCCACCGACTGAGGCATCAGGACAACCACACCTGGGGTGACTTCTCACATGCTGCCTTTCACTTGGAAAATACAATGAAAATGGTGATTCTTGCATGTGTTGCACTTCCAGTTCTTGCCTACATCTCCTTGGTTTAAGAACAGCTGGACAGATCATGCATTGGTATCCTATAGCAAGGAGGAGGCTGTTAATAGCTGTCATCAAAACTAATCACACAGTCCAAAATGCAACATTGAACCTTCCAGCTGTAAATGTTATAACAGGGAAGAAGCTGTTCCAGATGGGGAGTTGGCCTATGAGCTGGCAGTCTGTGTTTTAACCCTGCGGCGGTCACAGTCACCTAGGAGTCACCCCACGGGCTGCAGTGAGAGCAGAGCGCTGGAAATGACACGCGGCAGGCAGAAAGCTTATGTTAAAACACCAGGTGGTAAGAAGAAATCTATAGTGGTTATGTGAAACCCTAGCCTACGGCAGGGCTGCTGCATACTGGGGTCGTGGGGGTTCCCCAAAGGATGGAAGAAAATGTTTATTAATGAGAATTTTAAATAAATATGTCCAATACAGTGAATTTCTAGAGGTCTGCCGAAACGAGCTCTGATATCTGCTGAACACACTTCAGTATAATGTTTGTTGATATTCTGCTCCTTGATTTCCACCAGACTTTTTTTCTTGAGTTTAGTCATGGTATTTTTAAGAAAGAAAATAGTCCACTGTCATGCTGGGTAGCTTTTGGGAAGCATCTCGATTCTGCTGGTTTTTTTTGCAGATTCCTTGTGTTGGTCTTCATTTGTTAAAAGCATTTTGATTAAGGAACATATTTAAAATATATTTAAGCCTGGAAGAAACCTGTGCTGAAACGCTCTCCTGACCTGGGGCCAGGTGCAGCAAAGCTGTGCTGGTGTGATATTCGCCTGCAGACAGGCAGCGGGGTATGGCAGCAGGGGACTCCACTCTCCCTCAGGGCTGGAGCAGCACTGTTTTTTGGTGAACCTGGATGCTCTGCGCATCACTGCAGCCTGTTCCCATGCCACACTGACCAGCAGGTGACCTGTGTGTCCCATATCCGAAAATAGATGCAATGTACAGCCTCCTTCCAGTTTTAGCTGAGGATGTGAGGGACATAAAAATACTTTTCTGCAGTAAACTAGAGCCTTCCCAGGGATGCTTCCTAACAGTTGCAGACAGCCGCCCACTCTCTGGAGTGGGAACTTGACATTCTTTCATGGAAACTGGGTGATATAAGCCTGAGTATTTTAGTTAATGTCCTGGTTTCAGCTGGGATAGAGTTAATTTTCTTCTAACTATTTGTATTTTGGACACTCCAGTGAGGACCTATACTCTAGTAGTTAAAAAAAAAAAGCGCGTGCAAAGAGCATGTACTTTATGACATTATGATTACATTTCCATTGGGAAGCAGATACGGGGTCAGGCTGCTGCTGGCCCTTTCCATGTGTCCTCAGAAGGGGTCGTAGTGAGAAGAACCTTTTTCGATACAAGAAATGCTCTAGGATTTTGCTCTTCTCAACTTAAAATGAGCAGCTGATGGGGGGTGAAGTGTTTAGACAGAAGACATGGAAGGGGGAGGCAGGCAGTTGCACTCTTAGGAAAGGTGATGTTGTAGCATTTAGGTCACAGGAGCCTCTAGAGAAGGCAGGCACCATCCCACCACGGTAAACACCCAGCACCCCTTGTGGAAACCTCATTCCTGGTTTGCCTGTTTGCATGCAGACTGTGGGACGCATCCACTTAATGGCCTTGAAAATTTGCATCTCCTCTGTCCGTGTTCGGGACACCACATGTTCTCACACCAGTTCAGCTCATGTTTAACGCAAAGCATAGGGGGAGAGCTGTTATATGTATAAAATCTGCTTTTGGGACAGGACAAAGCAGGGAGCAGAAGTCATTACTGAGCACAAGCCCAAGGAAGACTTCTCCTCTGGAGGTAGGAAGCCATGTGATGCTCGAGTAGCTGCTGAGTGGTCCTGTCCAGGCAGTGCTGCCTTGCAGCAGGAATGCCAGATATGTATTTTGTGACCTGGAAGGCAGCTTAGTGAGGGGATGACTAAGGGGCAGAAGGAAGAGGAGTGGAGAAGGCATTTCAACATCCTCCGCACTGCAAGGCAGGATCAATCACAGCTACAGCTATTGCTAAAGGAGAGGGCACAGTCCAGCTAAGAAGCACCATGGTCCCTGGCTGGAGGGATCAGCACCAGCAGGCAGAGGGCTGGGCTCCCCTCCTGGCTCCAGCACCAACCCTCTTGGGTCCCTTTCTGCGAGGTGCCCGCCCTGTCCATGCCAACAACAAAGGCACTGCGGCAGGACCTCCTGGTGCTGCACATGTACAGCACCGAGCACCCAGTCTTCGTCCCAGCGGGGGGTGGGTGCTGCGGGGTGGCTGCTGTGTCAGCAGCAAATCAGGAGGAAGGAAGGGAACCTGCGATTTGCCTGTGACAAGATTAGCGATGCCCTATAGGTTAGGAAAGTAGCTTAATAAGTTCCCTGTTGCCTTGGATGTTTAACATGCTGTATCAACAGCAGAGACTGGAAAACGCTCTTGGCATTTCTCAGCAGAAATCTGGAAGATATGAAACAAAGAGATATAACAAACTACCTAAGGGAAGTACAGTACTCATAAGACACATTTGTATAGAGCAGCTGCTAGGATAGAAAATATATCTGTTTAATTCTTCTTGCAGAGACAATGTGATAAATAGCTCTTAAACAATTATGCAGTGTTCATATGTGGTATCAAGCAGTTGTTTTGTTTCACTCTGGAAATGGCTTTGTGTCTGCCTGACCATAGATTATTTTTCTGTCTTTGTTTAGAAGTATATACCATTTTGACATTTGTGAGGTTAAAGGACACTGGAAAATGATGGCATGTGTTTGACTATTTCCCTGAGAAGTATTATTCCTTTGGAAAATGTTGACTTAATTAAATGTAAAATGTTTATGGGAATGTATCCATTTTATGGTAATCTGACAAGAGATTATCTCAATATTTTGTTTCTGTGAAGCAGAAACATCTGCTTTTTACATTATCATTTAAACTACGAACAGATAAAAGCATTAAAGTAGCAATGTTGTTAATGTTTCAGTCGTATCAAAATAAATGTTTCCAGGAGGTGAAACAAATAATATTAATTCCTCTCTTTCATAACATTTTTGATAAACTTATTTTTCACCTGTATCTGAGACAAGTTGAAATTTCAGAGTCTTGGAATTTTCTGTAAGATGGAAATTTTAAGTTTTGACCCATTCAAGTAATCACTTTATGCTACAATTTCATTTATAGTTTGAGCTTTTCATCATCCTCCCCTCTAGGGTCCACAGAGTCTAAAATTTATGCCTTATGTTCCTCTTCACAGATGTCTATTCTGACTCTAATGACAAAGGATGAAAATCCACAGCCTGTTTCAGACTAATGAAACTATGCAAAATTATTTGGAGAACAAAACTGGAGCTCTGAATGCAAACCATCAGATATATTTATGTCTTCAAATAAGAACTCTGAAACAAGTGACTCCAACACAGAAATATTTTGCCAGCTACCAAGCAGAGGGGGAATGGAAAGAAAACTCCATCATGATTTCAAGCAGTTGTACCGGCAGCTGGCAGGCTGGGTCGCACTGGTAGTCCACCCAGTCCTGTGCCTGGCAGTGGCTGTTCCCAGATATTTCATGGAAACTCACCAAAAATTCAGGGTCAACTTGCATGCAGGAAAGTTTCTTCCTTGCCTGCAATGCAAGAAGTTGGTTTTGTCCTACACTGTAAGAGCTGACACACTTTCCTATACACTAACTTACTGTGTAAATCCCTGGAGACCCTGCCTTGAATTTTGCAAAATACGCCTCTGTGATGAATCAACAAGTGCAACAAGCTGATAGTTTGTAATGCAAAAACTTTGGGTTCCCCTCTCCCCACATTTTTAATTTCTTGGTTTGGGTTTTGCAGTCTGTCATTTGCTCTGGTAAAAAGCAGTTCCTGCTCTCACTTCTCTGTTTCATTTCCATATACCTTTAGCACTTACCTTCTCCAAGAGAATTACAGAAACATGGAAAATTGCAGCTGTCCCTCTTACCTCAAGTATCTCATCAAACCCTGGTTAAGCTCCTTCCTAAAAGTGTCCAGGAGTGGAGATCCCCCTGTGGCAACTGGCAACCTACTTCATTGCTTCACTCTTGGAAAAGGTTTGGGGGAATGGACTTTGACCTTTTTTTAAAGGCCTGGTCTTCCGGCATTTTAATCCAACTCTCTTGTCTTTGGAGTTTATTTGCCTTATCTTTATAGATATTTTCAGACTAGTTGCAGACATTATCATGTCCCTGTTTACCTTTCTTTTCCCTAAATAATATTAGTTTTTTCTTGCAGGTTGTGGACCTTTGTGATCAGAAACAGGGAGCAGAGTCTGGGAGGGGGCTGGACGCAAGTGCTGAGCCCCAGCAGCTCAGGACAAGGGGTCTGGGCAGGTCCTTGATGGCAGGCTGCATTGGCTGAACTAGCACTGCTCCTGATGACTGTGCCTCTGACCTTGTCTCAGAGACCCGAAACGATGGAGACTCTATGGCCTCCCCAGTGCTTCACTATCCCAATCGCTGGAAGAATTTCCCTAATGAATTTTCATTGCCAACACTTAATCTCAGTAGTTGTTGTCCCTTCTACCGTGAACACAAAGAACATGTTATTCCTTTCCATTGCAATGTCTGATGAAATATTGGAAGACCTACTCTCTGCATTAGACTGAGCAGTCTTTCCTTGTAGACCATGTACCCCAACCACTTCCATTTTCTCCTCCTGATTTTCTGGCAATCTGTGTTGTACTTCCAGTGCAGCACTCCACCTCCACGTTAATCCAGCTGAGGCCTTATTAATGATCAGCAGAGGAGGTTTCTTTTATGTCTCATTACCTACATACCAATGTGTCTTTACAGCACAAAATCCTTGACTCACATCCAGCTTCTTATTCACTCTAATTCCAACATCCTTTTGAGAGAACTGGGCTGACAGCCACAGCCCACCCTGTCTGCACAGTTGGTTATGCCTGCCTAAAGGTAAAATTTTGCACTTGTCTTCTATTGCATTTTTAAGACCATCTCTGATTTGTAATCATCATATTGTTCTTCACTGTGTGCCCCCAAGGTTTGATGTTGTCTTCAAGTTTAATTAATAGATCCTCTACTCATATACCTTCTCATCACCTAAGATGTTAATGAGAAGATTAGATGGTTTCAGACACAGCATAGAGTCCATCAAAACTTTTTCCTTCAGTTTTCACTGAATAGTTTCTTGCCAGTATTGTATCTGCCTTACAGAAGTTTTGTCCAAACCATATTTCTACTGCTTGATTATAAAAGTATCAGTCTCCTTACTGTCAAGATAATTGGCATCCTCAACTGACCCAGAGCTATAAGGTCTGCCAGCTGCCTGTCAAGGAAGCTTGTGTATCTTGACAGGCCTTATCTGATAAATTCAAGTTGCTTATGACTCACTGTGTTCTCTTCTGGACAACCACAAGTACTTCTCCAAGGACTGAAGTTCAGTTGTGTCCTGGTTTTGGCTGGGTTAGAGTTAATTTTCTTCCTAGTAGCTGCCATAGTGTTGTGTTTTGGATTTAGTAGGAGAAGAATGCTGATAACACACTGATGTTTTAGTTGTTGCCAAGTAGTGCTTACACCAGTCAAGGACTTTCTTTTTCAGCTTCCCATGCTCTGCCAGGTGCACAAGAAACTGGGAGGGGGCACAGCCAGGACAGCTGACCCAAACTGACCAAAGGCCGTTCTATACCATATGACGTCATGCTCAGTATATAAACCGGGGGAGTTGGCTGGGGGGCAGCGATCGCTGCTCGGGGACTGGGCGGGCGTTGGTCAGTGGGTGGTGAGCAGTTGCATCACTTGTTTTCTTTTCCCTGGGTTTTGTTTGTCTCTCTTGCTTTCCTTTTCATTGCAACTTTTATTACTACTACTACTATTATTATTATTATTATTTTATTCAACTATTAAACTGTTCTTATCTCAACCTGCGAGTTTTCTTACTCTTGCCCTTCCGATTCTCTCCCCCATCCCACCGGGGAGGGGGAGGGTGAGCGAGCGGCTGTGTGGTGCTTGGTTGCTGACTGGGGTAAACCACGACAAGTTGGTATTGCCTAACTCCTCTTTTCCCTGTCCCATTGGTAAAGTTAAGCATGACATTTGCTCTTCCTATGAACAGCCCTTTTCAAGATCTCAAAGAGAAAAGACTCTGAGACTGCTTCAGCCAGTTCTCCCGTTTGGGCACAGATCTCACCACTCTCAGAGGATCTGAAAACAGTTGATTAGTCTAAGTACTCTTCAACTTGTTTTTCCCAATTCTGCTCTGGATATGCATCTTGTGTAACTGCATTTGCCATCCGATTGCAACAAACCTTTCCAATGAAGACTGAAGCACAAAAAAAGGCTCTTATCTCAGTGTCATCTATTGTCTTTCCTCTCTGTGGATTTTCCTTTGCTTTCTCTCTACCAGTAACACTGCCACAGAATCATTTCCTATTACAGTACAGGACACATTATGCCTCTGCCTTTCTGGTTTTTGTCCTCGCATGCTTTTGCAACTCTATTCAAGTTATGCTTAGCAGTCTTAACTATTTTCCATTTTCTGTAAACTTTCTTCTTTGTTTAAAGCCAAGGAAAAGCCAGTGATTTAGTACGGTGAGTCTCTTACTACACCTCTTACCTTTCCTCTGGGCCAGTTTGTGTTTTTGTTGTTATTCACCCTATATAATTCCTCTATCCACCAAAGCTTTCAGTTATGAATTCTCTTGAATTTACTGAAATTTGCCTACCCCAAGTCCATTCTTTTTAGTTTGCTTTTCCATTTGTAAGTCACAGACTTCGTAATTTCATGGTCGTCATAGAGTATCTCTAACCTTTCCATCTTGGGGGTCTCGCCATGGATTAATCACTCTGGTGTACAGTTCATGAACTTCCTCTTTCTGCATAGTTAGCTAAAAAGACCAGATCGTGCTCCAAAGATTTGCTTCTCTATGCAGGGTTAGGTTAAGATGATTATGACTTTTTTTTTTTTAAAAAATAAGCAAAGTTTTTTAATGACTTTTGCTCTTCCCGTAAGTGTTTCTTCTACTGGACCTGCCAGGGGATGTTACTAGTTAGATGCATTTGAGAATGGTGAGTGAGTCCCAGAATCTTTTCCAGTATAATTAGGGTATCTTAGAAGCTTTTGGTTAGGAGAGAATTAAAATGCAAAAGCTATTCTTCCCTTAATCAAACCACTGCTTCTTTTTAGATAAGCAAACAGCAAAGCTAGAAGAATGCTAATCAATTTGGGACACGAAGAACAAAGACTTTCCCTCTCTTCTGCAAATCTACCCTCCCACTTAATTAAAAATTAGTGTCTCTTGGAGGATAATGAGGAAAAAGTGGAGAGTGGGGAGCAGAAGTAGTAACAGTCAGAGAAGAAACCTGTGTTAAAAGAGAAGGCGTAATTCTGACATCTGATCCCTTCTGGAATTAAATAATCACTTCCATTCCACCTATGATCCATTTATTTCTGGATTAATAGGGTGGTTCTGTGTAGTCCGTCCCTTTCCAGCCATGCTTACACAGTATGGGCTGTGCCTGAAGCCCATTGTCGTCCCTGCTCAGCAAGCACGGACAACATCACTAGCAGATACAAGGGTCTGCAATGCCGCCAAGTAAAACTCATGTACATGGGTTTACAAATCCCCCCCTTTGGGAATCCTGGGGTGAAAGAAGGCAGAGATGCTAGCACTAAAGCCTGGAAAACCTTCTTGCACTCCCCAGCGCCTGCTCTGATGGAGAGGGCAAGAGCATCCCCGCCTGCGGCCCCAGGGAGAAGCGGGTAGGGCGGGACAGGGCGACAGGAAGGACCACACCACTGACAGGTGTGGAGAGGTGAGGAGGTGTGGAAGGAAAGGAAGGTTTCACTGTGGAGCTGTACCACATTGCTGTTCAGAGATAAAAGGGGGTTTCGGTGGCAAAGGAGGAGTGCAGGAACTGAAATGCTGCCTACAGACCTAGCTGCCTGCCTTCAAGGCTGCCTGTAAGGTAGGTCACCTTATTTGTATGTGAGAGGAGAGAAATCTGCAAAAACCAGCTGTTTCCCACAAGCCCTTTGAATTGCAATGTTGAAGAAGCTATCAAAGTCTTAAAAATATAACAGTGAAATAAAACAGAAACTAGAGGCTTGGCAGCAGGGGAAAAGATGGTATGAGCAGCAATTAAGAGAGAGAAAGCTGTGGGAGCTGTTAAAGACTGGACAACTCTAATAGTCCTGAGAGCTACAAATCCTTATGATTCACTCTACCAACAAGCAGCTAAATCCACCCAACTGCAGCAAAAAGGGAATGCGTCTCTGTTCTTCCCCTTCGTCTCATATGTCCTGGCTGACAGGGAGAAAGGAGGGACAACAAATGAAAAGCAGAAGTATAGCTAACCACTACAGAGTAGCTACTTATAAAAAAAGCAGCAAAGGGAGCTGCTGGAGCACTTTTGGTGATTTTGAAGGTGATGCTTTATCACTTCATCTTGGTTCTCCTTGGGAAGCTCTCTTCTCTGCCTGCAAAGCGCTCTCAGTTCTTTATTAAAGGTAAATATTCATCCAGCAAAAACTGGACTCTTGCTCTCCAGGAAAAGCTGGAGAAAATGGAATTTTCAAACCCCTCATTATGCAAACACCCTCAGCACAGTCTCACAAAAACCCATGATTCAACATCCCTGGGGCAAATGGAGACACATTAACACACTTTGTGCACTCTGGGCTATTTCCCAGCTAGCATTCCTCCCACGGTAGACACAAAACACTATTATTTGTTTTAAAGACACTTTCCTGTGAAGGAAAGAAAATCCTTCAAATAATTACATAAGATTGGACCATGTCCAAAATACTTGTGTTCAGATGAAAATAATCATTCCTTCTGAAATATGCAGCTCTACAAATTGTTCTTGGTACATACAACGGCTTGAATTTTTCACCAGTAAATCATAAAACAGGAAATTTAGGTAAGACCGAGATGTTCCATGACCTATTTTACTATCTAGCTACTATCAGGAAAAGCTTCTCTTACCAAAAATCAGATTAATCCAACATAGATTTGTGAAAAGGTTAATTTGCCCCAAATACCTAGAGGGCAAAATTGGTATATTGCTGGCTACTACAATTTCTGAGAATCTCTTTACAAAATTTTTGTCCCAACCGGTAAAAATTTTCATGTATTTCAAAGCATACTTGAATGAAAAAGCTCAGATCTCCATAGTACATGTCGCTTCTCTAATGATTGTTTTTTGCAAGAAGGTCATTTGTAGGAGTAAGAAGTAAAAATCCCACTTACAACCCATTTTCAGCTTTGTTCGTGCATAGTCATTTAGCTATGATATACATCTAATACAATGACAAGAAGTCAAGCCAGAGATTACTAAACACAGTCTACCTCTTTCCTAATGCAACACCAGCTATCACCATTTCTTTCCTTTATTGCACTGAATTCTTTTCAGCTCAGCAGCATGAAAAGCAAAGACTAATGAAGAAAGAATGACCTTTCAGAAATGCTGGGTCATTGCATCAGGTTTTTGAAATGTCTTCTCCTTTGGGAGGTAAGGTGGCTCAGCAGGGGCTGCTAGGGTGGAAAAATATCGATACATTCCTCATCTTGTTCAAGATGCCGGTATGATCTTTGCAGTCTGTACTGATGCAGTAGAGTGTTAAGACAAGCCACTTAATGAAGCTGTGAAATGATTAAATATCACTGCTCTTAATGAGAAAAAAGACATTTTCAGGATACGTAGTTTTTGCAGTCAACCGCTACAGACACTACAGATGACAAAATAAGTACGGGAAATAAGGAAGTAATATCAGACACACTGCTTTGCTTCAGGCTTTTTGTTTCACATCCGTTCCTGTACAAGAATATTGTTGATCTGGTAATCTTCCAAGAGAAAAGCTGTATTATCTCATTTGCAATGATGCAAGTCTAGAAGGGCTTTCACTGGAGCAAGCAAGTTTGTGATTTAGTCGGGAAAACCCAGCGGTGCTCCTGTGCCACATAAAGCAAACCTGGTGCCCAAGGGAGGTCTGGTGGTGCTTGCTGGGGCCTGCTGAAGCACAGGTGTCTGCACCAAGGAGCCACCTGCAAGAGCTATCCTGTTCACTAAATGTCTTAATTTGTCACGTGCCATATTTAAGCAGGTGTTTTCACTACCCGAGAACCACAGTGCACTCTCCTGTCCTCCATTTGCACTCGAGATGGAGAAAGTGCGGATATTCTGTTCTCCTTTTTTCTTTGAAATGCTTGAAGAGTGAAATGACCGCCTACAAAATGCTGTGCAACAGCAGTCTTCAAAAAAGTGATGTGTAGCAACCTACACTGCAGGCAAGAAATTTTTTTGGCCCTGGGATCCCTGGTAGACTTGGGCACCATGAGGCAGGACGTCAGGATGTGGCTCTCATGTACGTTGCTTATTGCTTGCAGACATCAAAGCATTTTGATGTCTATTACATTCCCAGTCCTAAGAGGGGGAAAAGCTGAGGCATGGATGAAGGGAAGGGTGTTTCTCAGTTCGAGTTTAGTTCTGAAGTTCTTTCTCTCTTGTATCTGTGGCAACAACGATTTTTTGGCTTTCATGTGATATTTCAAGCCTGTCTCTTCTGCTAGGAAAATGACACAGTGATGAGAGAGAGCAAGTCCTCTTTTGTGCATGGGGAATTTCGGACGACTCTTACATGGTGAACATTGGTCTGATCTGTAGGGGTTTGATAATGTTTTCTGTTCATGCTCTGTGAGTTTTAGATGAAAGCATTTAACAAACCAGTGCTAAGACAGCAGCGTCTCTGTTACACCTAAAGTTTTGCATTGCCTTAGGTGGTATCATTTTGACTACACCAATCCGTGATAATTGAAGTTCTCTGGGTAGTAACTATGCACTACCAACATTAAGAAAAAAATAGCTATTTAAGAAAAAACAAGTTCTCAAAACACTGGTGAGAAGCAGACTTCTAATACTAGAACCTGTTTTCAATCCATACTTCCAGAAAATGTATATAGTTTTCAAAGACAGCTGTCCACACCAAGCTGGACTCTTTACCTGACACTCAATGCTACACAACCATGAAAGACTTTCCCTGATAGCCTCAACAGGAAAACAGGATGATTTTTCTGTGACAAAGCTTCAGTATGATTGATGATCTGCATTTGTCAAGCTGATGTTAAGTAGCAAAGAGCAGAGAATTACATGGCTTCTTTGTCTGTAGGGTGGTTGCTCCTGAAATTACTTGCCTAAAAGATGATACAAGGGAGTGTGGGCCACTGGTGCCTGCCTGGAAGACTACTTTATGTTACCCATAGCCTTAAAACTGGGCTTTCAGTGATCATACATGTGACATAACAAGTTATATCTGACTTGGTGGGTACTTATAGCCTTTGGCAGGTGGTAAAATATTTTAGGTCACACCTAAGTGAAAGCGCAGTTATTGCACATGAAGAAAACAGAGCTGAGGATCACCATGTTCTTGGCACGGTGTCACCCTGTAGTTGCCTCATGCTGGACCCCACTCCTGGGCACCGCAGCCCTCCCCAAAAAGTGATCCCAATGGGGTAAGGGCTCAAAGGCATGAGGCATTCCCCTTGCATGCTTTGGGACATAAACATGGTACACGTGGCAGCTCCATTGTTTTCTCCTGCTACAACCTTTCTTAAAGACAGCATGCTGTTATGATGGCTTTTTAAAGTTTTTTGTTTATTTATTGTCTTAGCTGAAAATCCTACGGCATCAAAACTGGAATGCCAGTGTAATGGATATGAACCATCTCCCCCCAGGTCAGGAGTGATAAAGTTCCTAGGAGTAACCTGTGAGCAGTGGGCGTGATTGTCCTCACTGGGCCAGATCAATGGCGGCCCTGTGCGACACTTCTGGAATGGCATTTGGAGGGTGAACTGCGTTCTCTGTTTTCCCAACCTGGATGCTGCCAGCAAGACAAGGCTTACAAGCCCAGCTCTGCTGGTGGCATACTAATGCAGCTGCTGCCTGAAACATGTTTCTAAATTTAGGAGCCTTCTGCCTTTCTGAGCCTGTTCCAGGTGTGCCAAGTCACAAAGCTCATCAGACAAGTCAGAAACCCCTTAGGTTTTCGCTGTGACTTACCAGTATTTTATTTCCCCCCTCTATTCTTTTGGAACTAAGAGGTTTAGCTTCAACTGAAAGTCTTAACAAACATTATCTGGACTGTTATGACTGTCCCTTTATCTGATGGACTTAAAGAAAAACATCTCACTGCATGCCAGGCTGCCAGCCCATTTCCTGATTGCAATATGGGTTCTTGTGAGGATCACTTGTATAAAATTCATTGTCCCAATTAATAAGTACCTTTAAATTTAAAGAGTGGAAAGGAGGCTAAAGATGGACTCATACAAGGAAACTGTATTTGGAATTTTCTAAATACACTAAAAAAAAGATACGCACAAAAATAAAACTGAATGGAAAACTTGTCATGTAAGACTTGGGGCTCCAAGACTTAATTAAAAGTTGTTTTCTCTGGTCACTTCTTTGACTAGAGTGTTACACACTCCCCCACACATACACACTCAAATCGGTAACCCATGTTTATTGGGAATATCTGTATTATCCACATTTTGTGCAGTTAAGAGTCTGTCGGCAAGCTCATGCTTCCCAAATGGGATTCCTACAAATGAAATGTCCTTTAAATAACCCAGCTGTAACTCCACCATTTCAGACATTTTCCCTGGGCTGCAATCAAAGATGACAGGGTCTGTGCTGGAGTTGCCTTCTCTCTCTGGTATCTGTTTGCAGAGAGCATGCATTTTTTCTGGTGTGGAAGATCTATGTTACGATTTGATTCTACCAGCTGGTTACAGAACTTGACTTATCTACACGGCAGGTCACTCAAGCTTGGAAAACCTGGGCTCTGGTCCATGCTTTTGGTCCCCACTTCCTTTTCTAGTGATTGATTACCTCATGGGCTTACGTTATAAAGTCTTTGCAGCAAAGAATATATGTCACTGTGCACAGCATCCAGTAGGGTGATGAACCCCACCTCGAGATCCAGTGGGGATCCAGGATTCCTGGATCATTGCATACAGGGAGTGACAGCAGGAGAAAATGAAGCCACAAAAACCAATGTTTCATCTGTTTGCATGGAAAACCATGAAATGCATTTGCCATTTTCAGTAACCCTGCCCAAAAGCACTGTGGATTTAGTAGGCTGCAGATTGTTCTTCTTCACACAAATGACTAAAAGAAGCTCTTTCAGACATAAATAAAACAAGCCCTGTCATTAATGAACAAGGATAAGAAAAATGTCAGCACATTAAAGAGATAAACGAATCAGTTGGGAACTAGATTTTGACAGCTGAATTAAAAAATAAAACACCCCCAGGAATTATCAACAAAAGCTACCCATTTAATTGTGCAGCTGTGTCACCTCATAGGCCTGAGGCACCTCAAGCCATGTCTTCAGCACCACCAGAAGTATGATCTCAGCACGGATGGATGTGCCCTACCCACCTAGAGCTTGCACTGTTTGAGCACTGACACGGGTGAGGCTGCAGCAGCTCAGACATCAGCTCAATCCAGGCAGCTGAGTGGCTGGGTAGACCACGCTGCAGCTTGTGCCTGTCCTGCACCAGCTACCTATAGATGAGTGGAAACTATGACAACCACTGGGGCTGAAGCCAGCCCTCTCATTTTGATATAATCGTGCTGCAGTGTAAAAGTCTGCACCAGGTTCAGTGCTACGCAGCACATTGTTAGGATACCTGAGGTAGCTTAGACACCACCAGCAGCCATGGGAGCGCACAGTCAACCACCTGAGTATTTACAGAGCTGCTCCGTCTTACTACAGCTGCAGTGCAATCAGAACACAGGTTCAGAGCTAGCTCAAGGACTTTGTACTTCAGCAGCACCAGAGCCTGTACCCTCTAGATGCTGCTGAACTTCTTAAACTTGCCTGTCTCTGTCTTTTGCATATTACAGAGTTAAAACATAAGTTTCACACCATAACTTGCACACACCACCCAAACACTATGTTGCTTTTCTGCTTTCAAATCATAGAATCATAGAATCATAGAATGCTTTGGGTTGGAAGGGACCTTTAGGGGTCGCCTAGTCCAACCCCCCTGCAGTGAGCTTTGAAACATAAGAATGGTGTGACAACCAAGAGCCAGAAGCAAGAAGCACAAGTCCAGTCACAGTGTGAATCACTTTGTTCATCAAAAGGCTGGTTTTTTATGCTGTGTCTAGAAGCATGGACCATTTGTGTTAATAAGCATCTGCTTCTTATTTGTCTTGCCACTGCAAAATAAGAGAAGAACATGATGAATTCTGAAGAAGGAAAACTCACTCAGGATAGCTAAGTGGCACCAGTGAGGTCCTCTGTGTACAGTGAGAAGCAATTCCTGTACCAAAGAGCTCGGCTCACATTATGCTAAAAGTGTGGGAAAGATAATTACACAAATGAACACTGAAATAGGAGATGTGGAAGAACTGTTGAAGTACCTTGCTCCAAGTCACGCAAGAAATTGGTGGTAGAGGTGAGTTTAACCTGGGGGTAATCCTGGGCTTCATCCTGCCATGGCTGGTTTCTCCCCTTAAGGCAGTGCCCAGGGACACACTCTGCACCACTTGCACTGTCTAGGGGGAGGCAGGATGCAAAGGCCTGGTCCCTGTGTCTCTCTCTGGTGACTAACTTCAGACTGTGCTGCTGACGTGCTGTTGTTGCCTAGAGGGTAGATTATTTTTAAACACTTTTTATTTCAGTATGTTTTCCAGCAGAGAGGTGGTTATACAGGGCTACAATAACCTCTGCCTGTAGAGCTCCTTCCATTTAAGTGTCCATACTTGCTGGTAAAAGATGAATCCGAAAAGGGAAGCTTTGCTTGTGTAGCTGCATTGGTAAAAATGTTCTAGTACAGAGCAGGCATAATTTAACAATCTCTCACACAAAGGACTAATTGCATTTTCCTGGGCACGAGACAGCATGAGCACGCCATTGCTCTGCCAGGTCTTCTAGACCAGTTACAATCTACAACATGTTTTCACAGCCTTTTGAAATTTCTCTCTCACCAGTGATCCAGTTATTCAGAATCAGTCAGGATTCCTGATTTGCACATCCAGTCTTTCTTTGTCTTCTGTGGACCACCAGCTGGGATTTGCATTATTTTTTGCCTTAGAATTCACATACTGCAGCAGTTTAAAAACCCTACAGGGAACGTGACGTGCTTTTCAGACTGCAGATTTTTTTAAAAAGAGGCTAAGACTTGCAATGCCCACTGGGTGGCTCCAGACACTGCACCTTGCTCCTCCTCTGACTACCTCTACCTACTCAGAGCTAGCCCAGCTCCGCAGAAATACGTGCGAGTGCTGACTGCTAGCAAGAACAGCAGGGCAGGGCGTGGGGTCACAAACACACGATGCACCAGATGGGTGACTGATGGTTATTAGTGACTGTTTGCATCACGGTAACGCCCAGAGGCCCAGTGGAGGGTGCCTGTGCAGAAAGTAACATCAAGGCTTAAATTCCACCCACTGCACTTGAGGCACTTAACTGAGGCACCTATACTCAAGGGAGAGAGATGGGCTTACACCGGCCATGGGGGTGATGCTCTTTCCTCCCTGAGTGCACGGGGGGGCTATAGAAGATGATGCTCTAAAGGTAGGTGACTTATTTAAACTCTTGGGGTTATACAGGATGAACCTGAGCCTTTGGGAGAAGGATGCTATCAAGGACCAGAACTGCAGCGGTGTCTTCCCTGGCTCTGCAAGCACGTGTGTGTGAGTGCGTGTTTATGCTGCATGTTCTGGCCCTGCCAGACACAGCACATAAAGAGAGGTTTGGCAGGGAAGAGGCAGGGAAGAGGCAGGGAAGTCCTCTGATTTAAGGTGAAGACAGAGTAAATAAACACTGTAAAGCACCAACGCAATAAAATCAACCCAGGCTGTTGCCTAACTCTGTGCTTCTCTTTGTAAATACACTCCAGGTTTATCACCTCTTTCAAAATTGTGCATGTGTGTGTCACCTCTGCACAAACATGTCTTTCTGTTACAGAACTTCCACAATTTTGTTTTTTCCAGCCAAGTGCTATATGGACTAACTGTGTGGAAGGAGCTGTTTCACCAGGACTGCCCTATGGTATGGCCAGAGTACCAGGAAAGACAACCAACCAGACAACTCCAGCAAAGATAAGCATAACAAGGAAAGGAATGGAGACTAGTCCTTTTTGTTTTACTCCAGGCAACAATCCCATTTAGCCCATGATTAAGATTTAATTCAGAGGTAATGAAGTCAACAATTCCTACTCTTTATGCTATACCAGAATTTACTGCTTCAGGAAAACCCTGTCAGTTAGGCTTATAAGAAGTGTGAAGATCTTGGATGTCTTTGCACACAGAGGGATTGTGGTGATTCAACACATATGATAAATACATGTGTTATGAAGAGATTTCCCCATCTTGCAAACAGTATCACACAGAGTCATGTGAATTTTTTAGCCTTGAAATGTTAAAGCCGAGGAGGGTCTGAAGTTTTGCACTTGATAATCTGTCATTGGGTCCCATCTAGTACGGCAACACAAACCCAGCCTTGTGCAGAACGTCCATGTTATCGAAAGGCTGCAATGATTGAACCCGCACTTTTCTTGCTGAACCTGGCCCAGAGATGGCAGCTGCCCCTTTCACAAGGGGGTGTAGCATGTGATCTACTGTATTAAAGGTTTTAATCCATTTAGAAACTGATGCTACTTTACAATGTGTTAGCTTGCCTAAAAAAGGTGTCCTTGAAAACCTGCTTCTGTCCAGAGCTGAATTTAAGCATATGTGTCCCTTCCTTCTTGAGGAACATGCCTCTTAATCTATAGCATACTGACATGGATGAAGTGTCAGAAGCACTTGAGGTGGAAATTCCTTGATATGTAGAGACAGGACTTTGGAATTTCTTCTATATCTTGCTCCCAGTTTAGGCAAATGGGTGTCTTTGTCAAGGTCCATATCTGGTGCACATATTTGAGGAGAGCAGACATAGCTGGAGTGGAGGGAGTCTGTGCTCAAACTGAACAGTCAATCCTTTTGCTCACTTTATAAGATGCATAGGCATCATTAAATAATTACAAGCTAGCAACACCTAGGAGTTGTGGAAGATCTACTCCTAAACACAGCACACCAGCATTTAGGCAACTGTTAAGGCACTGGCATGCCATTCTGCTATTTTAAGTATGGGTCGAGTTTCAGAACTGAGGTAGTAAGGAGTGTTATTATTTTTAAGTGGTTTTGGTTTTCTTTAAGTGCTACATCGGAATATATTATACCATATGTAAAAACCTTGAACCCATTGCCACCCAGCAACTCTTAACTCATTGCTTTTCTGAGATCATCCTGCAAGTCCTGAGGAATTCTCTAATCACACTGCAGAGCGGGTTCCTTTGGAAATCTGAGATTTCCTGTTGTGGAGGCTTTTTGCCTGGTTTTGTTTTGGTCTCTGTTTTCCTAAGAAATGTATCACATATGAAATGCACCCCAGCAAAAGCTTTATGGGAGGTGAAGGATGTGCTGTTTTGGAAATCATAGTCCTTAGGGGTTGCCGAAATTGGAATCTGTGCAGCTTCAGCAGATGAGATCTGATATTGATCAATCTTAGTGGAGAATCAGACAGACGGCTTGGGGATAAACAGCTGCTCCTGTGCAGAAAGCTTGATCTTCCCTCATAAGGCAAGCAGAATTTGGAGAGACTGCCTGGCTATGAGGAGATATTTTTGCAATTTCACCCTTAGAGAGCTCACCCAAAGCAACTGGTCATATGGGCAGCATGTGGAGTCAGAACAAGGGCCTGTCTACAGATGCATCTGGCATTCTAGGCAAAACCCAAAAATGCTGAATAAACAATGTACCTGATCATTTTCTCCAGCTGCCATCAATGTGGAAGTTGCGAAACAGTCATGCTCCTGTGGAACATGCACTTGGAAGACACACTGTTCTCTGCACTAGCATACTCTTCAGCAGCCGTTCACATCTCTCTGGAGGCTAAGACTGAAGGGAAATTGATGAGACCTTGCTAAGGAGAGGCTGATGGCACCTCTGGTCCTGGCTTGCACTGTCTGCTCTAGGGGAGGTCTGAGCAGCTGGTTCTGACATCAGATGATCCTTCTTTTGAAGGAGTGCACTCACTTCACAGTCTTACATGCTTTCTCTCCCTCTGTCATGCAAAGACTGCTAGTGACAATTCATAGAGAGACTGAATTATAGCTAGAGTTCCCAGTCTGTGACATGCTAGGTTTTTATCCTGGGAAGAAGAAGCAGGAAACAAACCTTGACATCAGAAAGAAGTGAAAGAATGGTCCATGGGAGGAGAGAAAATGCTAAAGGTGCAGCAGCCACGACAAGCTCAGCTGAACCACGAGCCTGTACTTGCTGGACTCTGCAATGAGAAGAGACTTTAGTGTAGACCCCATCTAACATCAGACATCTGTGAAGCACTCATAGTCTATTAATAAGATAGTGTATTGCTGAGATTTCATTTTCTGCACATCAAATCAGCTTGGTGAGGGTTTTCTTCTCAGGGCCTAGGCCAGCCTCTCTGACAATACTCAAACCTGAGCATTTACCTGGAACAATTCAATTGCACTAATGGAAGAAGAGGACAATTCTGCCAGCTTTGGAGAAGTTTTACTCCATTTTGGATCTGCTTCTACCTAGGTTAGGTCTTCTGTCTAGTACCGGTAAGCAGACATAGGTCAAGCACAGTAGAACAACAGAGAGCCTCACACAACCAAGGCACCTTTTGCTTGAGAGAGGTGGTGTCATCTCTCTTCCTCCATCACCGGTCATCTCTCTTGTGTACGCTTACATTCAGCATCTCTTTTGGTCCATCAGGTTAAGTGCTTTTCTTGGATGGAAGCTGTGCTTGTCCTGCAGTCCCTCTCATAGGCATCTTTCAGTTCAACACTTCTTTAAAATACTTTCCAAAGTTTTGTAGGTATAGAAGAACAGCAGCGCTCTGAGATGGGAGCTGCTGGGAGGGAGGAAGTTTTTGCATGTATATACCACCTGCCCACATCAGCAAGACAACAGCAACCAGGAAAGCCATGTGCTTGTCCCAGGAAAGAGCTCATGACCTATGGTCCAAAGCACAGACCTGCCCCTGTCACCATTAACACCGGGGCTCTCCCTTCACATTGCACCACCATGGAATAGCCTTCTCCTAGAGGTGACACATCGGTGGCTC
>VYZW01008950.1:0-16582 GCA_013401315.1 Balaeniceps rex
GACTGGGGCTAAACCACGACACCATTACAACTACTTCATGATTTAAAGGTTTTCTCCATGATTTTAGCAGCCAGGGATTTGCACCAAAGCCAAAATATTCTGAAACGTAATTGGGAAAAGGCATTTTCATAAACACTCCCCACTAAGAAAAGCATCTCCACCATGTGGATTACCCTGTCTTAGATTATTACTGACTGAATTCATTTAAAACAACTAGTGAAACAGGGGCAAGTCTGAGGTCAGGGGCGGGGGTGGGGTGGGGAAGAGAATAAAGACTGAGAGGGTAATTTGAGAAAAGGAGACAAGATAAAGGGAAGAAAAACCTACAGGAAGAAAAGAGAGAAATTACTTAAGAGAAAGCAAAGGGAGACTAGATTTTAAGTGTCAAGATTTGAAAATTTTGACCAAGTATGGTAAGTTTTCACCTGAACTGTCTCTCAAGTCACAGGATTCTTTAAAATTCTTTCTTTCCCTAGTTTGCTGACACCTGTCTTCTAGCTCTTAGCTATATGAAGATTTTGATACTTGACTATATTTATGGGAAGATCAATTATCCCTATACTAGCAGGTGATTCTCACACTTTTGGATAAATATATAGAAAATATTGATATTAATATAAACAATAAGAATGAGAGAACATGATTGCAAAACAGCACTTAAGCTGTGCTATGCTGCCAGCACACATGTATGTTATTTTGTTCAGCTGAACAGTCCCACTGAGATCAGCAAAAATAGAAAGCATGTTACTGTTCCGTACCTTAAAGAATTGATGACTTAAGAAAATTGACCAATGGAAGTTATAAGCTATACAGCACAATTACAATCAAAAGGAAAGACTGGTGTCTTCCAATGAAAAAGGCTTAACCAAGATCTAGTGGCAATTTTGATTTTTTAATGAATATAGAAATCCTTACCTGGCAGGAAAACAAATAACAGTTGTCTTCTCTTGAGCTTGCAACCCAGGCCAAATCTGAACGAGCTATTACAGCCTGACAACTTGTTGCCATGGCCTCCAGCCAGCCCAGCTGTGGCTAATTTAATTTGTCACAGGTGCAGCAGTCATTATCCAGCAGGAGCCAGGGCGGTAGCCACAGGCATCCTGCAGAAACCAGCTACTTACTGCAGGCAGGGAGCCTGAAGAAGTCAGGGCTGAGAGGACAGCTCAAAACACATTTGCAGCTCCCTCAAGATAAAAAGTTGCCTGGTTCTCTTTTCCATCTGCACTATGCTAATTCTATTGCCATGAAAATCAGTGTAAGAGGACAGCCTGTACATGACTTCAGTGCTGTGGGAACTGCAGAACGCTAGTAAAGCAACACTAAAATAAATTTAAGGCTCTATTGTAAGAGCTATATGCTTGAACCTAAGTCTCTCAAGGCCTGGCTGGGTGCTTTCACCTGTAAGTAATATGTAAAAGGTAGGCAACGCCTACCTTTCCTGCTCCATCCCTTTCCCTGCCATTTCCTTCATTCCTATGTTAAAGTAAGAACAAGCTTGAGAAATGAAGATAGGTACATATCCTTGGGGGAATCCTACGGACACTATCCCTCATCGGAGGGTGATCCTATCTGCAACCCTGTGTCAGCTCTAGGGAGGAATGAGACTGAAAGCATTCCCCTAAACTTAGCAATTCATGCCGGTGAGCTTTAGGCAGCTCCCTAAACAGCAGATAAATTTTAATGTCATCCTTCTGAGGTCTTTTTCTCTTGTACAAGTGCATGCGAAATTAAACATTGGGCAACAGTAGGAGGCACTTCAATCCTTCTGAGGTATAGATCTCTTAAACAAAATGAAAGCAGGTTATATGCCACTTTTGGATGCTGAACCGATCAGCAGGTACATAGACTTATATGCCACTGTGACTGTGATTATAGATGCTTTTCCACTGAGAGTGTTTTAGAATATCAGGGCCTAGAATTTCTTTTGTTGGGTTTTTTATTTTTGCATCTGGTTAAAAATTTGTGGCAGTTCAAGCATATCTACCACCACTCCCTCAGAACCATTGTTTTACTAACCTTTCCTTGTATCATCACCAGTACACCCCAGAATGGATCCAGTTCTCAACATAAAATAAATTGTGGCTACAAAAATTATAAAATCTAAGTATTTTAATACTCTTTTGTACCTGACAAATACGAAGTACCTGACACGCTGAGACCATTGCCTGCTCCTTTGACCAGTGTTGTCACTGCTATATCTTGTCTCAGTCATATCTGTATGTTGTCTCTTGATTTACAGTCTTACAAGACACTGTAAACCTTAAGCCTTTTGATGTGGAATGTCTTCTTGTCTTGTGTCTGTACAAAACCTACGACTATGGGGAGCAGACCCATGACTCGTGCTACCGCAAGACAAGTGTTAAACAACAAAAAAAGAAAACTCGGGCTTAACAACCCTCCAGAAGAGATGAATGTTCCACATAGTCACCTTGAGAAATTCAGAGCTGTTCTGTGCTAAATGCAAACTAAACCATGCATATATATTGACCATAAGGGACAATTTAAGCATGTATCTGAATAAATCAAGGAGTAATTAAAAATCACCTGAATCCTAAGAAGTAAAAAAAGTGTGAGCACTGTCATTTGAAAATGCCAAGTGGAATGCCAGTCTTCATTTAAAAAAAAAAAAAAATCCTTAACCAGAAATTCACTACCATTCAAGACCATTGCTAAGTAATAAATACCAAATTGGCTGGATTCCAGTAAGCTGCACCTGCGGCAGATGAGCCCAAAATATTCTGACAAACATTCTTTCTGAAAAAAAATCCAAAATAACTCACACTAATAATTACTAGTTTTCACAGACCTTTTTTGTGATTACTTTGGCTACCTAGTTTAACCAAAAACATTTCTACAAGAAAGCAGGAGAGATGCTACCAAGAAAGGTGAATATCCTGGTGATATCCTGGTCTAGACAAAAGCAGAGATTAAGAGTTGTGGAGGTGTAATGTAGATATCAACAAATAATCATCAGAGCATAGAATGAAACCTGTTTACTGAAGTGACATTATTTTATAGTTTATTTAAAACTTTTGTTTTTTCACCCCAGATTAACGTCTGAATGTATCCCAGCCTTATGTCAGGAAAGGTGAGAAACTGCAAGAAAGCATTGTAACAGATCTAGATGAGTAACTGTCCATCAGATTTGGGGGGAGAAAAGGGGACAGTGGCATACACTAAAGGTCAAAGCAACACAGAGGCATTTTGCCAGACTACAAAGTTACAGCTTGAAAGAACGCCAACAGATAAACTTTGTTAGGAGACAATGTGATTACCTATAACCTCCTAAAAGCTAATACAGGGAGAGATGGAAAGGGGTCTGCCCTCCCTCAAATGAGAAGGACAATACTATCTTAAAGAGATCTACAAGGGAAGTTTTGAGGTGAATTTTGCCTTTACTGGAACAGAATTGCCCTAGATGAAGACAATCAAATCAGAATCCTCCCTCAGCAAAAGGATATGTGCCGAAGTATTTTGGGAACATGCAGACAAAAACCACGTTGAATTACTTAGCAGTCTAATTGAGACCATCCTGGAAAAAACTCTGCCCTTTATAAGTAAACCAGCCCTGCACAACAGGCAGCCTGTAAAGCAAATTACACACTGAGCAGCCAAAAGGCAGCACGTACTTCCTGCAGTCTGGATGCTCACTGGGCCAAACTGGGATTGCTGAAGTGCTGGAGTTGTAGGAGGTACAGTCCAACACTGGTAAACCCAAGTCTTAAATGGTTTAACTGGTCTAAGTTTACACTCCTCTGAATTCGGTAGCTTGGTAGGAGTCATTAGATAGTTGATACCTTTTTCACTAATGTTCATGTTAATAAAGCCAGGCAGAGATCTACCCCAGTTACACTGTGGTCACCATATGGAAAGTGAGATATACTAACCTAGTGAAGGAACTAAGTCTTACTAGACGTAGGGATGTAGTCCAAATGTAAATGTTTCAGCAATCATGCCATCTTGAATAGTGACTATGCTCTGAGCTGTCTCAGCTCCACTGTTTTTGTGGAGAGAGTAAATCAAAATGGGAAAATGGTCCAGCTGATGGGTTTTCTTGGGTGGGTTATTTTTTAACTGGATCAGTTCTCTGATCTGGTTCACTGAATGCCCACACAAATACTGGTGTCGGCACAGCATAACAGGCTCTGAAAGGGTGAACACAGACAAGCAGAGGTAGAGATTCCTGCCACTTAAAATACATCAAGGCCCAGTGAATCCCACACATGAGAAAAATGTTTATTACAACAATTGTTTGATAGAGCGTGAAGCTCACGATGCAGTCTTTTGCTTACTGGGACCATTAATAGTTTCACTTTCCTCTTTCAGCCAAAAAAACGTGTAGGGACTTAATATCTTCCCCTACCCCTCTGTCAACTTTGGTTTTAACATGCTAACAGATGCACATTACTATCGCTTTATAACTCACTTCCTAGAGGAGGAAGCTAACAGCCCTATTTATACCTACTTATAGAGATATTTTCTGCGATATGAGAGTAAGACATTTTAGGAATATAAACAGCCCAAGACAGAAAGTGTACCAAATCCCTCAGAGGCTATGACAGAAAGCGAAACAAATCCCTCAGAGGCGATGCATCAATGCTTTAATGCCATAAGCTGACGTAACAAAGCACTGCTGCTGAAAGAAGCAATCCTACTGCCTGTCAGGCTCCCTTACATCTCCCTCCTTGGCACCGACACGAGCGTGCATTCAGTTGTGCAATGAAAAGGATCAGGGGGTTGATCTGGGTCACAATTAACCTTTATTCATTTACTTACTTGTTTTTGCCTGGCTAATTGTAACTCAGATCAATTCCCTGAACCGGTTCAATGCTTGGCCATGAAAACAGCCATGTCAGCAGAAAAGAAAGCGTGGGAGTGAACCGGGAGAGACTGAGGAAAATAGGAAAGACTGCTCTTTTCAGTAGCAGTGTTTGCTTATGCTGGCTTAAAGTTTAAACTGTGAAATGATGGCCCAAAATACTTTTTTTTAAAAAGTGAAAGTACAAAAAGTAGGAGTGCCCGTTCTTCTGCAAAAGAGTCTGACGAGCCCACAGCCAACACCTGCATCATTTAATGGTTCAGAAAACTAAAAAGGACTCCAGTTTAGGAAGACTTCAATTCCTTTAATTAACAACAATTCTGTTGTTAGTTGATTCATATGTAAAATAAGACTCCTGTAACCACATCTCCTGATTGAACTCCTGCCAATAATGTTTCTTTCCCAGGTGCTCTTAGTGTGAAAAAACGATGCAACCCAACATACCACTTTAGATGCATTCAAACAGTACTTGCTCATTTCCTGCATTTCGCAGATTATTTTTAAGTGGATATCTTGCCAGTCCTGGCAAATAGGATACGATATGTAACCTTTCTCAAATAATTGTAGCACTTCAGAACAGCAGGATGAGAATGTACACATTCCACAGATTGTTAATAGGGGTTGCAAATCTACAACATACTTAAAAACATACAGGTCTTTCAAAAGCTAAATAGATAGATTTGCTGGTTACCACGTAAAGCTCTATAAAATCTCTTTGAGGCTGTTTTGTATGTTATTTCCTCAAAAAATATTATTTGTAATTGCACTTTTGTTTCTATTCTGGTTAAATATCTTAAGAAGAATATTCCTATGCAGCTTAAATGTTCAGTCAATCCACTGAGCAACCTGCTGAGGAAAGTGTAGCAATTTCTGAACACCAACACACTAGTTACAGAGAGAAGCCTCAAAACAAGATTAACAAATAGTTTATTTAAACATGCAACAGTGACTTGTAAGAGCAGCTTAGTGCTGGTGATAAGCACAAAAGTTATTATGACTACATATAGCCTTCTCCCGTTTCTGAATACTGGAAGCAAATGGTGAATGACCAAAGTAAATAGGAATCTGCCCATGTTCTACCTAAGGAAAATGGTACTAGACCCTGCACAACACAGACACCTCCTGTAGCTGTATTGTAAAGGGATGAGAAAGACTGTACGGTGAAATACTGAGAGAAAATATTGAGAAACAGTACAGCACATAGAGAGGAGGACTAAGCAATAAAAATACAATGTGACAGCTAACTTTATGGCACAATTGAGGCAAGTCCTTCAATAGTGGCAAAGTGCCTAAAAAATTACAGCACAGACATAAGGCTTAGCCCTTCAGATCCTCATTTGTGAAAATATTTCAGTGAGGTAGGCCTAAACTTGTAGTCCAGCTCCTATGATCTTAATAAAAATAATATGTGTTGTCCAACTGAATGCTGAGAGTTTTGGAAAGATTTGTAATTCAAGATAGAAGATACTATGCTTTTATTAGAGGAGGATAATATGCAGCAAGATGGGGTAAATTAATTTTCATTCATGGTAAAAGAACTGCAATGAATTGGAGTAGCAAGGATGGTTTTGGATGGAACATTATTGCAGAGTGTGAGAAGACACAGACAGCTCAAGGCATGCACCAGTTGGTCAGCGGAGGTGATTAATGAGAATTGTGGACTAAGAACTTGTTATTTTAGATCTGAACTAAGGACAATGCTGCAAAAAGGCGATTCCTCCAGAATTACGGATTGCCTGAGAATGAACCAGCAATTCAGCCAAGAAAAGTGGAGTAGAGCACTGTATAGTTAGCTGCTGATTAGAGCTCATGTTTATATTTCTCTGTCAATAAAAATCTCTGCTTAAGTAAATGGGTCCAAGTCTAACTTCTTCTTGGGTGTCAGGAACTGAGCATACCTTTCATGCTGAGGTAAGAACGTAGCCCACATAAACAGGGGTTTCCAAAACCAGACTTACAAAGACATCAGTGATTAATGCTCTTTGCTAACATTGTCGTTTCCTACACTGTAGCAGCAAAACTATGAAAACCCCTCTTCCACGTGTCTGAAATGGCTTACCATCATCAGTGCAAAAAACATGATAATATCATCACACAAGTAAGTCCTGCAGGATTTATTAGACTGATTTTCAAGGGGAAGGTGAGCAAATCATCAAGATAACTTTCTGTTAAATATGTATTAAAGTTCCCTGTAGTGATAATGCAAAACCATTTGCCATGGAAATCAAATTCTGAATAATAAAGTACCCAACACATCTGCTTACCGGATAAACAATTTCTATCAAAGAGAAAACAGCTGCCTTGTCATGGTAAAGGATGACAAATATTCAACTCCTTAATACTGAGTTCAGTTCCCTGACATTACAGAAAGCATATTTCAGAAAATCTATGGGAAAAACTGGCAAACACTTGACATAAAGACTGCAGAAATTATTGCAAAGATACAAGAATGATCATTACAGCAAAAAAGGATGATTGTGCTGGTCAGACTGTAGAATATTTTGAAATCTTGAAGAAACTGGAGATGCAGATGATACAGTGATCACCTTGATGTATCAGAATCAGCTCCCATGATGTCAGCACCTGTCCTCCCTTCCACTGTGACGTTATGCAAAACACGTTTTGTTCAGGCTTGCATCAGCATGTCAAAGAACCTGCAATTATGCTGAAACACATAGCACATAGATATAGATTACAGCAGCAAACCCACTCATTCTGCAACCAAAACATCAGGATCCAGTGGTACGAAAACTTACTGTGTGATTTTGTGTTTTGTAACAAGGGCACAATAGTTTCTCTAGCATACACATAGCTTACAGTTATTACGACAGGACATACATGGTAAAATGCACTTACGCACTTATACAAAGGGTATAACATTAAGCCACATTTAAATCCCATCCTGTGAGGTATGCGACTTTGCTCCCCCAGGATCCCACTTCCACAAGTAAGAATACATTGCAAAGAAGAAACGGTTAAAAGCTTGCTAAGAAAGTAAGTGATATCACGTATGTAAGGAAAAGGTAACACCACCAACAGAATAGAAAGATGTTTATGTGACACGCTATTCACAAAATGCTTTGTTAGTATTTTAGCTTACCTGGGCAGTCAGATGAATGCTAAGTAGCTAAGTAGTTGAAAGGAAGACAAGAGAAGAAAAAAGAGAAGAAAAAAGGAAGGAGGACATCTGCAGGTATAAGTTTCTAGAGACAGACACATACAGCAAATGGCACTCTTGTAGACACAAGATATGAGTTGTGATATGTATCTTAAAGAGGTGATGAGAAAAAGAAGTCACCGCTGTTACTATTTCTCTATGCCCCTCCCTGGTGAGCACTGAATGCTGCTGGTGTCTGTAATTCCTACAGCATACAATCCATCTTTGAAGCCAGAGATGCCTTCTTGCTGTCTTCAGGTAAAACTGCAAAATGTTGATTCATTCTCAGAAGTTCCAATGTCACTTTATTAAAAAGGCAGGCCTATTTAAACTGATATACATTCAATAGAAAGAAATGAAGAAAAATAAAATCTAAGGTATTTAATCTCAGACATTTAACAGCAAAAGCTTTCTGCAAGTGGTATTCGGTGAGGAGGAAGCTTCCAAGTAAAGCACAGCTGCTGTGCTTTGTATTCACCTGCATAGAGGCAACAGAAAACATACTGCAAGAGACTATTTTGCCTTGAAATTGAAATGGGTGAGCTGGGTCTAATGGGTCTCTTTCATTACTGTTAGTTATCTTCAACTAAGCAAACATATAAAAGGCTCTCATGGTTTGAAGAGGGCAATAATTTAAAGAGAAGGAGAATTCAGAAGTGCACTTTTTTTTTCCTTCCTCATGTAGCTTCTAGACAGTAGCACAAAATGTGAAGCTGTACTATTTTGAACTAAAGGAAAGAATATGAGAATTTTACACAAGGTTAAAAATGCAGCCAGGAAAAACCCTTCATCTTACCATTAACAATAAAATGCTAGAGACGGCATTGTCATTAGGGACTTGTTGGTCAAACAATAAATCTGAAGCAACTTACCAAATGAGTTCTCTAGGGAGTCCTCTCTAGATTCATTACATTAGTGCTAACAATGGTACTACAGTGAACTTTCAACTGATGTTCATTATATTACATTTCTGTAATGATTTTTCTGGCCTTTTCAAACTATAAGACTAGAACTGTTGTGTGTATAAGCTTTCAGTAAAAAAAGTGTTATTATTTGACAAAAAAAATGCTAGCATTTTAGAGCTGAATTCTCCTCTTTCTTATTCACAGAAAGCCTCATTCCTTATCTCAGAGCAAAATTTAGCCCATAGTTTGATTTTATGCATTCAAAATACTGTCTCTGTCTAACAAGGCACATACTTAAAAGCCATGATTTTTGCTTGACTAAGGCTAAGTAAGGATATAGATCAACAATAGCATTTACTACAACACCTTCGGGAAGGTGCTTTCAAGGTCTTACAAACGTGAACTAATTTCACGTCACAGCCCTGAGTAGCAGAGAAGGAAATTGCCACTGAGAGGCTAAAATGCAAATAAATACCTATTTAAGTAGGTCAGCTAGACGTGCAAACCAGTAAAGGTTGTGTCTGAAATTGAGAAATGCTAGGCTTTTGGATCTGTAGTCATAAGTAAAATCCAAGGTGTATCAAGTTCAAAGAACACCTGTACTTGAAATCCAAAGCTATGTTAGAAAAAGTCAGCTACATGCGATTTGACCAGGGTCACACATCAGGATCTTGGCAGTATGAGGAGAAAAAAAGTGCCATCCTAATTGCTAGTCTGTAATGGTTATGTACACTTTTGGAAAACTGTAATCAAACATTTAAGAAAGGAGAACCCCTTGTTTCATTAACGGCTTTGAAACATTTATCTTTGAGGGAGAGCTCAAAGTCTTAAATGCATTTACTTTTGGGGAGAGGAAAAAAAAAAAAAGAAGAGGACTAAAAGGTGATTTTATTGGATGTGTTTTGAAAGGAGACTGACAGAGCTGAGTATTCAAATTGTGAAGATCTTCCCAGCACCTGACTGAACACAGAAACATCTTTCACAGAGCAGATAACGTCGGCAAGGAAAAATTAAATGTATCCTCAGGAGCTGAAGCTGAAAGAGCAAAAGCTTAGCAATAAATAGCAATATATTTTAAGTTAGATGGGGCAGATGCTAGTGTTTATTCCACCTTTACACAGTGCCAATCTTCCTGAGGGACAGACACAACGCTGTTCAGCAGCCCGCCAGGTGATTCGTGTGAAAAAACGACAACGCAAACATTTTTAAGAGCTACCTAGCATGCAAAAATAGAAAGATAACACGCGTAATGACCCTGATTAATAATGTGATGTATGTTACAAGGCGCTTTTGGGGAGCTGAGCCGAGTCCATGACTTTTGCCCATGGAGGGGTTCTGGTTTCACGTCCGTTCATTTTCCGTGGACTGCTCTGGCGACTTTGGCCGCCCGTCAGGTTCGCACGACAGCCTGTTTCGTTTCTGACGCCGAAGTGCATTTTCTAGGGTACGGCTTCCGAGCGCTGCCACACAGCTGTGCGTGGCTGCTTGTAGCGACGGGAGAGGGGACTTCCCGCCCGGGTTCTGCCGCCGGCGGAGGCCCACACCTCCGCCACACGGCTGCTGCCAAGCCCGCCCCCGGCCCGTCGCTGCCCGTCAGCAGCTCCCGGCGAAGCCACGGCCCGCAGCCCGGCCTCTCCCCGGGGCTGGAGGCGGTGCCCTCCCCGGGGCGGGAGTGGGCGACTGCCAGCTCCTCAGCCGAGGGCGCGGCGGCGCCGGCGGGGCGGGGTTTGCCGTCTCCTCCTCCCGCCCTCACTTCTCCGTATTATGGCGGCCCCGGCCCTGACCTTCGTCCGGAGGTTGCGCTGGCGGCCTCTCTGTGAAATAAGGTGAGTCCCGATCGTCCGCGCACCGTCCCTCTGGCCGGGGGCTCTGGCGCCGTCCTGCCTCGGAGAGGGACGGCTCGCGAGACGCTGTCTCCCCGCCGCGCTCCTGGGGTGAGTGGCCGGCAGTGGGCCCTGGGCGGCCTTACCCCTCCCGCTGCCCGGCTCCTCCGGGGCAGCCCGGCGGGGCCCCCTCACAGGGGTCGGGGGAGGCTGGGGGCAGGCAGCGGCGGGGCCGGGTGTAAGTGCCGCGGGGCGGTGGGAGAGGCGGCCCGTTGCCTCAGGCCTGTGCAGCCCCATCTCCCTCCTGCCGGGGCCCAGTGTGGAAACCAGGTGCCCTCCTGCCTGTGCGGCTTGATGAACTGGGTTAGCTTTCCCTGTGTGGCCCATATGTACGTGGTTAATGTGCAGGACGAGGTATTGCTTTCATCTTAAGACGAAGGAGATCACTTTCTGCTTAGGAGAGGGACCCTACCAGCCATACTGCCCACCTTTTAAGTGAATGAATGCACGTGGGGAGTGGGAAACTTGCATTTGATGCCTTCGTCAAACAGGCTCTGCACCCTCCTATATGTGTCTTCTGAGGCAAGCGTTTAACCACCAACGAAATTGTTGGTTAGGCTGGGGGTAAGGCATCTGAAACAGTACTGAAATACTGAGAAGAATGTGTGATTCTATGGTTTCTTGGGTGTCATGTCCCCCCATCAGTCCCACAAAAACAAGCTTAATTGTGTGTCCAGCTAATTAAGGCTTCTTGCTAAGACTACTCTGGCTTTCCAAATAGTGATGTAGTATCTCCTGTGGTGTGCCTTTATTACATATTGCTTTTATAAAGTGTCATATGCAGTAGTGTGTACTGTGACAGCTGTGCGCCTTCAGCATCAGCTGGGCTGTGGGAGGCAGAAAGGATGGCTTGACTTGCAAGTAGACTTAAAATTGCAGGATTGGCATTTTGTTTTCATTGAAAATGGTTAAATTGGAAATTCCACTGTAAAATTGCTGTGCATGCGTAAGAATCACAAAAGATGTCCATTTGTAGAATTTCTTCTTCTTATCAAAAATAGCTTAATAAATACACAGTTGAAGAAAAGTAAGTGTTTGGTGTGTTAAGTGTACTCGGTAAACAAGTTCCTAAGTAGAATAGTGAAGCAGGCATCATCACACCAACAGATTAAAGACCTGTGATACTCTGATTGTTAACAATATGCGAATTTGACTGTTATAATGCACACTTTCGTAAGTGAAATGCTTTTACTCAAGTATCCATGAGTGCATCTTGACCAGAAAACTGTAGTCATTTATGCATTAAATTGTAATATTTTTCTCCCAAAGCTTTGTGAGAAATTATTTGAAGTACGTACATGAACATCTTAAGATACAGGGAGAAACAAAGAGAATGCAAATTGTGTGATCAGCATGACTTCTGCTCTTATTTCAAAAAAAATAACTCTTTAGGCAAGCTTTCTACAGATAAATAATATTTAGTATAGCTAAGTTGTTACAATGAGAGGGAGGGAAAGCAATTCTAAATTGGAAAACATGTAAAAGATTGGCCTGCTGGACATCATTAGGCTAGTGGAGTCAGCTGTATTTGAAATGGCAAGATTCTGTATGTGAAATAAGGTCATAAATCAATATTAATAATGGGTTAATGTTTTTAGTATATAATCAGATATAATACAGGAAAATGGTGCAATTTTTCCAGTGGTGGAACACCAGACAGGTGGGCTTTGTTTTCTGTATCAACAGTATACTAGCAGAATTATATCAAAGACACTGGCAGCCTTGCTGTGCCAATGAATTTAGGAAGCTTTTTTTTGCAGTCTAAGCTAGAAAAAAAGAGGCATAACCTTGGGGCACTGGGAGAGGAAGACTCGTACAAATATAAGGACAAAATGCAAGAATTCCTCTTACTTTGTTGTTTTGTTGTTGTTGTTCCCCTGCAGCAGGACATTCGTAATACTTTCAGACATGGAGTTGCGAGTTCCATGGACTCTTCTCCCACGACCCCACTTCTTGTCCTGCACTGTTGCAATATGTAATTTTTCCAAGTTTGAATTTGCCTGAGGAGGGGGAACGCTGACACAAATGCACATTCAGAAGAGTCTTACTGGGGCTGTAGCCATTTGACAGGCTTCGCATTCACCTGTTTGAGATCGGAGGTCCCATGACTCCGCTGCTATGAGGCAGGCTGTATCTGTGTGTACAGCAGGTCAGACCACTGGGAGCAGAATGTTTGCTGCTGGGAAACCTGCATCCACGCTATCCTTGTTTTGGGGGTTTCCTTCAGGCTGGTTGTAGTATGATCCCAGCACTCCAGTGGGTGGAGGACATTGCTGGATTTTATGTAATCTAGCAGGGATCTAACTCGTATCTGCCAAGAAAGCTCTGCAGCACAAACTAGGGGAATGGAGTTGGCATCAGCTTAGAGACTTGCTCCAAGAGCAATCTCCTGGTCCGGACTAAGTCAGTAACATAGTCACACTGTGACTTCCTAGTTGGTACAGTTATCTCAGCAACTTTAAAGGGGGTCACATCTTACCAAAGACCAATCTTTCCGTGAGATACTTTCATTTCTCAGCAGCTCTGAAGAGCCTTTTTCAGAGGAGCACTGTTAAATGCTAGTCTTTATTTAAAGTGGATTGAAAAACAGTTAATTTTCTACTAAGCTGTTGGCTTGTCATTGCTTATGTGGCCTTGTTGGTCTTTGCCCGTGCCTGGAATACTTCCTGCTTACAGTAAATCTGTCTTTACTACAGTATCTGCTCTTCTGCTTGGGATGCAGCAATCTTAAGGGTTTGAGTTCACTTCCATCCTGGCTCTTGAGCAGTGTCACAAATCTCTTCTTGGCTTCCCTGCATCATATCATGACAAGACATCTGCATGTTTACAGCTCAACCACACGGCAGGAGCTCAGGTGCTGTTAAGTCCCAGCACAATATGCAACAGTCCTTATTTAGTCTCTGCAGCCCTTTTCTATTTATGTCTGGGAATTAATTGAACCTGCTCCCTGAATTGCTTATCCTTTACTTGGTAGTGCAGTTGCATTCTTTGGTCATTATGTAAAGGGCCCTTTGATACATATACAGCAAAGCAGGAGGTTATAACCCTTGCATCTCCTTCTCCTGTCTCTGACTGCAGACCTTACAGCTCTTTTCTGCCTTCCCTCCCACTAAGCCAGTCAGATATAAGGTCCTGAGAAAAGGCAGGGAGTTTGTCCACGCCCTGGAATTGTGCACGTTATGAGGAAACTCCTCTGTTGAGGGTGGAGGAAGAACTGATCTCTTGCAGCTGAGAGATTATTTCTGGCTTCATCAAATGGCTGAGCTCTGGGGCTTCTCTCAGTGAGAAGAGGCTCAGTATTCCAGGTCATTCCCTGAAAATACTTCTTTATTGCTGTTAAGGGCCTATCAGCTGCATCATGGGGTTTTACTTGCTTGGTTTTAATATGCGAGGAGGGTGGAAACAGTCTTCCACTGCTACAGATACACACATAAGTTTTCCTGTATTTGGAGATAATTGCAGATGTCAGCACACCCAGAGCACATGTAAGCCTTGCCTTGTGGAAAACCTCTTTGAGGCTACTGTCATCCTGGAGAGGACCAGTAAGTTTGGTGGTATCCCTTCTTCAGTCCTGTTTCTTTTTTCCAGGTTTGGCTATGAGGAGCTAGTCGGCCTCAGAGGGAGCCTGCCTTGTATCCCTGTCGTGGGAAATGTCTAGTCCTTTCTGTTAATCCTATTCAGATAGCTGCGGTTGGATACCGACATAGAAATTTTAGTAGCTTTGTTCTGATATTCTCATGCCGGCTGAGCAAAAAGGACACTATTGCCTCTTCACTTCTCACCCACTTTCCTGCTGCCAGGCCCTATTTCTGTATTGCAGCAGCTGCTTTCCTTTTCTTTCCTACTGTCCACTGCCACCCCAAGTCCAATCCCCTTTTACAGGGGGGGGGAGGAGGGAGGAGGACTGGATTTTTGTGGTGTTGCTCTCAAGTAAAATATCAGACTACGTTCTTAAAAACCCTGTTTGCTAACACTCCTGAGTCTCCTTTGGGTCTGTACCAAAGCTTCTGGTGCTGGCAGTAGAAGTTGCTTTTATGCCTGAAACTTTTGCCCAGATGTTAGGTCTTGCCTGGCTCGTGTATGGTTTCCCTCCCGATCTGAGTGTGGCATAGGCAGCAGGTGTCCTGCAGCCTCCTGAATGTCTGCCCACCAGCTTCCCCACCCACTAGCAGTTGGATGGGAATGCATCCTGGCACGTTGACATAGGAAATGTGTCCATGTACGTGGTTGTGTTTTATCCGCAGCACAAAATGCATATCCCGATCCTACACCAGGAAGGCCCTGTGGAGTATGCTTTTTACTCCCTGTTGCTGTCTTGCATGGGCTATTGTGTTTTGGTTTCCGAGTCTCTTAAGTCATGCCTCTTGGTGCTGTGTCTCAGGCTGTACTAGCTTGCCTTGCTCACCTGTTTGCTATTCCATATCAGCCAGCCAACATTTTTTTTCTGTGACAGATTGCTGTTGATCAGCTCTCCTTGGCTTACGCTGCATCTCAGGTACTCTGCTCCTCCTGCTTGGGATGTGCTTGTGCTTATCTTTTCAAACTTCCCTTCGGTAGGTCAGGCCTCTAGTTCTAGTTGATGCTTGTCAGCCAAGTTGTCTTGCCCTGCCTTTGACTAACTGTGGACCACAGGTCCTTGCCTGACCACCAGAAAAGCAAACAGAACGCATAGCTGCCTTGATTTTTTTTTTTGTTTTTTTTTTTTAACCCCAAGCTTAGTCTTTTCTGTCTTGGTGCAGGTCAATAAAAAGTTTAGAGAGCTCATTATTATTTCCCTTACCTTTTAAGTAGTAATAATTTTCTCTTATTTTTTTTTTTAAATATAGATAAAAAACCACCTTCTTTCCTTTCTTGAAACCTTGCCTGATGTGACTTTTGCGTAACTTTTTGCAAAATACTGGTAAAATCAGCTTCTCCTAATGTTGTGACTGTAAGGTAACTTTCACAGTCTTTCAGAAAGGGTCTTTATACCACCAATGAATCTTGAATTTATCTTTTTCTTTAAGGGTTGGGATTCTGAAACATAGCCATTAGAGTAAACTCATCCACTGTCTTTTGAATACTGAACCTAACTAGTCAATGGAAAATGACCAATTAAATCTCTTAATGGGAGGCTTTTTCTGCAAATACTAATGTTAATTGCATGAGTTACTACATCTTGTTTGCACATGCTGGTTTACCAATATGACTTAAAGGACAAAAGGTAGTGGTCCAGAAGAGCATCTTAATAAACTTATGTCCTTATTTAAGCACCCTCTTAAACTGTTTTGAACAGAAATACACGCAGCAGTTAAAAACAACAAAATGAAATCCAGAGCAGCAAGCTCACTAACTGTATGTAATTGAGCAGGATTTGACAGTTCACAGCTAATACCAAGCCAAGGTGTCTGGAAGTCTTGAAGATGGATTGGCTTGGAACACAGCTTTCTGTTGCAGTTAATTTGCTTTGAAGCAGCTGTTCATTGAAGTCAGTGTGACCTTGTCAGCTTTGTCTGTGTAAGTCAGTGATCACTAGGTGGTTCTGTAGCAGCTTTGCTGCCGAGTTCAAAAGAATCTGATAGTGTGAATGGAAATAAGGTGGTGGTGAACTACACTTTTTGTCGTTTAATTTGGCTAAGCTTGAACGGCCATTCTCTCCAAAGTGGGCTTTTAAGTAGCTCCCACTTGACATGAGGAACCACAGTTTCTTTCTGCCCTTGCTTTTTAAGATTTCTCTCCCCATCTTATTAGTTACAGAGTTTCTTGAGGATACTGTAAATACATTTTCAAATGTGTGTGTTTGGTTTTTTTTTTAATAGGGTGCTAGGAATTAATTTTG
>VYZW01008950.1:22326-37104 GCA_013401315.1 Balaeniceps rex
AATCTTATTGCTCTGCCAAAAAACTCTTGCCACGCAAGAGTTTGTAGGTCCTGATGTAATTCTTGATGTTTCACATATTTTGCCTGGAGCTAGGGTAGCTTGCAGATGTACCTCTTTCCTTGTGGCAGAGGGTGTGCACACCCACCCTTCATACCCGCCTGGTCTGTGATTGTCTGAGCAATGGCAGAGGGAGGAACTTTGCTTTTAGCAAGTGTTATGATTTTGATACAAAAATTCGTGGATATTATCCTTAAAGTTCCTGAAATAAAACTTAATAGCAACAAAGTTACTATTAAGCAGGCATCCTTTATTACAGCACTGGTCAGCACTGGGGATTGTTCCACCATGAGTACTGCAGTGATTTGGCAAACTTTCAAAGATTATGTACTATAAAGTCATACATAGTCATAGGATTTCCGAGAACTCCTACATAAACATGAGATTTCCTGGAACTCATTAACATATGCAAATGTTCAATCCACATGCATAGTCGTCCTCTTTGGTGGTCTTCCATTACTGAGAAGAGCCTGGCTCCATCCTCTTTACACCCTCCCTTTGGATATTTATACACATTAATAAGATCCCCCTGAGCCTGTTCTCCTGTAGGCTGAACAGTCCCAGCTCTCTCCACCTCTCTTCGTATGTGAGATGCTCCAGTGTTTTAATCTTCTTCATGGCCCTTTGCTGGAGTCTTTCCAGTATGTCCATATCTCTCTTGTACTGGGGAGCTCTGGACTGTAATCCAGGTGTGGCCTCACCAGTGCTGAGTCAAGGGAATTCCATTCTTAATTGGGAATAAAAATGATTTCTTGAGAATTAGATTGTGTTGTATGGATTCTTTGCTGACTCTTTGGCCTGCCAAGAAAGTGGTTACTGTTTTTGTAGTAAGGTGCTCTGATAATATTTATTCTGAAAATATGGTATAAGAGGTATATAATTTGTAGAATGTACAATAATTCTTGAATAATTTGGTCCTTAGAAGCCAACCATTAAAACAGAGTAAAATTTTTATTTCAAATATGCTATCATTTTATACCATGATAAATGTGCTTGTAAAATGCTTACTTGCTTCAAATACATCAGTATAGCAAGCCTGTTCCTGAAACAAAACAATCCTTCTGGTTGGTTTTGTGTTGTTTTTTTTTTTTTTAATTGCAGTAAGATGCCAGATGAAACACATTTTTATTTTGGGGAAGAACTTCCACGTTATTTGGGTTGTTGGCCACTTTCCCAGACCAGTAGTTTTTCATAATATCTACAATGATAGCAGAAGCCAGTACGATTCTGTACATGTTGCATCCCCGCTAATAACTGCCACAATCCAACGTGAGCTTCTAACTTCTGTGTTGGGAGCTGCTGCTATGCTTCTAAATGCTATGATTTAAGCTTTTTACAGTGTTCTAGTAAGACATGACTTGAAGTGCCTTGGAATGTGTATAATTGTCATTTCTGAAAGTGACCAACATTCTCAGTGCTTTATTATGTATGCAAGACTTAGTAGTGTGTCACATCTACAAGCTCAATTGTTCTCTGATAAAACTAAGAGCAAGGTATATTACAGAGGGTATTAAAGAGAAGGTTATCTGTTGGAAGTTGATAAAACTTTTCAATAACATTGTTTTTCATAGAGCAGCTGTAAATTCTGCTGTGACAGAAATGTACTTGCAAGTCTTGCATGTATGCGAGAACTTTAGCTCTAAGCCCAAGTCACCATCAGACTTTTATCGAGTAAATTGGCCCTGGTCTTTATAGGACACCTGTAAGTTTGTCTGGTTGTGGGTGCTGGAAAAAGTGCCAAAACCAAGAGCAGCGTGCCGCTTTGTGTTTAGACCTAATTTGTTTAATTCTAAGTTATCTGAAAGAATTCTGGATTTGGACAGAATAAGCCATTGACAAATACTGCTTTGTTATTGTCATATAGCTTGTTCGGTATTCTTTGTGTCCATCCGCATTGTATCTAGGTGTCACGGATTCAGGAGAGAAAGAAAGCTTCAGACAAATTGTTTGTCGTCTTTCACTGGTTGAGCTGAACTAGCAGGATGGGAGCTCCAGCAGCTGGTTGTATCCTTGTTGGAAACCTACCTGCCTTGGCCAAAAGCCATTAACATCAAAGTATACACTTTCTTGCTGTCCATACAGTCAGAGGATTTGTCCCCAGAAGCCAAATAAAAATGGCTTTTTCCTTTCTCCATTAGCAGCAAAATTATTTTGAGTATTTGTTCATAACTGTTTTGTTAAAGTCACCTTGGATAAGGATGTATAAAGAACCTGTTTGAGTTTGTTGCTTTCCAAATACCACAATAAACTTTGAGTGATTTTCAGCAAATGTTACGTGTATGAGTATTACAGCTCTATATTTTTCTGCTAATATTCATGTGTATAACTTTTGAATATGTTTCAGAGGATATCTGTCTGTAAATCTTACTGCTTGCAGAGGTGTCTTAATGGACTGAGGATGTACAGGGAATTCTCTCACGCTTTAGTCATTCACCATGTCCAGTTAACTTAAGTCTGCTGGAAAGAGAGAGCTCTTGCAGATATTTCAGGAGATGATCCCAGCTTCCCTCCCAGCAGCTGTGATGAGAGAATATTAACTGTACCTGTGTAGAGCACAAAGAGCAGACCATTTCAGATCTCAGTGAATGGTAGTCTAGATCTTTGATTCTTAGCTATTCCTTAATATTGAAAAAAAACCACTACCAAGCACAGTGGAGCCACTTACACTAAACAACAGTGATTCAGCACTTCAATTTGCCAACAGACACATCATTATCTTCTAGTTTTTATATGTCAAAACAGTGTAGGAGTGTAAAATAGTAAAAGCTGATAAGGATTTGTACACCAAACTTGTGTTTAGAACAACTATTGAAATCTTCTAATATAAAGGAGGAAATAATTTGACTTTCATTTCTTTCTATTTATTAAAACAGCAGTAAGTGAATTGGTTATAGAGTAATTGCACTGATCTTTTCTGCTAGATAGATATATTGGAAATACCAGAACACTAGAAGCATTCCTATTACCTGATAGCAATACATTTTAGTTACTCCACACTAGCTACAGTACAATGGGGTACTGCCAGGAACTGTGTTAGTAGAACAGGGAGGGATAGTTATTTTCTTATGTTTTTTAGGAGAACTGGAGTTTTGTCTACCGAGTCATAAACATCTCCATGTTATCACCATGGTTAATAAAATCATGGTTAATATAAAATATTTCCCCAAGTGAACCAAATGTATTGATTTCTAGAGAATAACCTTGGTTCTGATAAGACTTTCTTAGGCTGCTGGGTTTTGGTCTAAGAGGTGATGCACTTGTTCAATAGATCTCTGCAGGAGCACGGTGAACAGTAGCGTTGCTTTACCAGACAGACCTGTGCATTAGTTCTTGCTGCACGAAGAAATAAAATTACTCTGGCCGCTAAGCTAGCGTTAACCTACTGCTAACCTGCTGCCACCTACTATCTTGGATTACTACTAATCTACTGCCATGGTGCATGTTCACAGGTGATAGCAAGGCTTAAGAGAGTGAGCCTGTGAACTTATGTGGGGAAAGTACAGACTGCTTTGCATGCAGCAGTTACTGCAAGTTAGTTGACTTGTTGATTGTAAGGTGTAAAGGTTGCTGTCATGAAAAGTGTGGGGTCTTGGTTTTAACTCAGAGCAACTCAATTATTTAACTGTGTTTCCTTCTTTTGTAGTTGCTAGGTATTAGAAAATGTACCAGTTACTGAAATTTGAAGAGGCAAAAATTGTTAAAGGCAGTCTCTGCTTCTCCATCTTCTGAATGAAGACTAAATTTCATCTGCCCATGTTCTGAATTGTTTTAGTTTTAACTAATGGCAGAGGATCTTGAAAGAGGTGCATACAAATGAGGGGACATGGAAGTTTTCACATGGGATGGTTGTGGAAGCAGATGCAGTCTGTCAAGATGACAGAAGTTGCAAAGGAAGATGTTCATGTGTCAAGTACGTTTACTCCACATTTCCCAGTATAGGAGAAGAAACTTGAAAGGACAAGACTAGAAATTAGCAGCTGAAGTAATTTGACTTTATTAGCATAAGAACTGTCAAGCTGAGATTTCTTTAGTATGACACTGTCACTGCATACTACACAACTCCTATTTGTAAGAAAGTCTCTGCACAACTTACAGGGATGCTGCTTTCCACCTAAAAGTCTGACAAGATATCGTAACAGACATCATATTCATTTGATAGACATTCATGAAAACCAACAAAATTCTGCAGAGAGAGGGGGAAAAAAAAAAAACCACCAACCTGGAAAGAGTATATGACAAGAAATAGTGTGTATAGTCAAGTGATCTGAAGTTCTTTGGGAGAAGCCTGTAACAGGATGGCATAAAGAAAGAGAGAGTTGCTTTGCTTCTACAGCCAGAAGAACTTCTGCCCAGAATTTCTGTATTAATTAACCACCCACCCCCCACATACCACTCCTTTTTTTTCTCCAACAGCAAAGAAGGAATGATTTCTCCAAACATGCCACAGGCTGCTCAGTTTGCTTTAGCACTGTCAGGTGCCTCTTCTTTCCCAAGCTCAGCTCTAGGTAGCCTGTATGGAGAGAATAACTGGAGGACTGAGAGGTATGGCAGAAATTTGACATTAGCCCTCTCCACCTTCAGCTATCCGGGGAAAGCTGTTGTGTTGCTGTGTGAGTGCTCGGGCTATGTGAAAATTTATGAATCCTTAATGTTACATTATTGTATAGGTAAATATCTGTTTGGATTCAATAGTATATAATCAATGGCATGATGAATGGTGATTTGGGCAACCTGCAGATTAAAATTTCTAATGATTTTTATGTTAACAGCATAGACAGTAGCTTCCTCTCACTCAGCAAAATAAAGTGAAGTACAACTTCAAATTTATTGCATGCAGAAAATACTGCAAGTGAATATGGAAAACAGTAACATTATTTTCCTAGTTACCAAGAAAGCTACAAAATAGTGGTACTGCTAGTGCTTTGCTCACTGTCATTATTTGGTTATCAAACTTTCTTTTTCCTTTTTTTAATTGTCTTTTCAGAGATTCTGATACGAAGTCTTGGGGGAAAAAATAAGAGAAGTCAGTGTCTCGGGTTGAATTTCTTTTTCCAGATGGTCCTCTTATCTTCTCACAGTTACAGATTAAATACTGGTTTCTATTCCTCTCACATGCCTCACTTCCTAACAGTTGCTGCAACTGCCAACAGTGGCAACCTTTCCCTCCAGCTCTGCTCCTATGTCCCTTGATGTAGCTGAACTAATGATCAAAGGTTGCTATTCCTTCTCCAGATCCCTTTCTCCTCTCCATGGAGAAAAATCAGGATAATTCTGAGGGAGGATCAAAATGGGAGAAGTGCTACTGAAAGAGGGGGACTGAAGCCTGAGACTCTGCTTGGAGCACGAATACTCCATGGCCAGGCACCAGCAGGCAAGGACTACCCCAGTCACCCCATCAGGGAGGGCTCATGGTTCCCCCGCTGTGGATGTCTGTGTCCCAACAGCAGGAGGACAGGGAGCAAGGAGGTCTCATTTGGTTGCTCCCCTGCTTGACTTTGGAGCAGCCTCTCAGAGCAGTGGCCGCGGTGCCGGAGCAGACCCCATGAAGTGCTTGCAATAAGTTTTGGACTCCTGAACCTTGTAGAACAGTTGAGGTTTTGGCTGGTGCCTCAGAAATGGTGCTGGGCTGGGTAATGTGTGCTGTCCCCTCTTTGCAGGGACTCTGGAGAGACATGAAATCAGAAGCTTGTTTTAGGTTATAACCAAACACTTGGCGCCTTGAGGTTTGTAGGAATTGATTGCTTTGTATCCTAACTAAAAAACAAAACAAAACAACCCATACAACTCTTTTTACAGTAGCAGCAGCAAAACAGTATTTTGTTGAATTTTCTCTTAAGATGGAAAGAACATGAGCAGAAATATTGCTGCTTTATGATGCTGTAATACCAGGTCTGTGTCAAACGGCAAGGGGCAGTTACCATGCTGCTCACTGTTATGCATGAGGAACGTGTGGAAAGAGCAGCAGAAAAGATCACAGCACCTTGAGATAGTGATAGTGGCAAAGAAGAGATGTCGTATGAGTTTTCTGAAGTATTACACATAACGTACAAGATATCTACATCTTCTATTAAATGTATATTCCAGGATGCATCTGACTGACAGTTTAATGTACTGCTTATTTCTGGCTGATAACACTTCCTATTCTTTTTTCTTCCTTGTCTCTCTAAAGCTAGTTACAATAATGTGAAATGAGCATTTTCCAGTTCTATGAGGAGTTTTAAACCCACATGTTTCTAGCACCACCTGCTGCCTTTAATCCTAATAGGATTTTTAACTGCTTTTGTCTGTGCTTTATTTCCCCAGGCTCTACTAATCTTTAAAAGAAAACCTTTATTAAGTAAATGGAAGATGGAGTTCAGGTATATCCATCCTTTTCTTTTGCTGAGCATGTCTGATGTTCCCTATGCAAAGAGATCTTTTGGCTTCTGTTTAGTCTTAATGAGTAAACTGCTAAGTTGCTTTAGAAGTCAGAAAGTAAGCAGCCAGCATTTTACAAAAAGTTGGCATTTTTAATTCTATAAAAGTCCTTATGCAAGTGACAGAACTACACTGTAATGAGGACCCATGTCTTTAACAGGCTTTGCGGTCTTTGCTAAACAGTGAGAAACTACTTTCAGTGTAATTGACTTTAAAAATCTTAATTAAGAGCTTTATGTTTGAATGTTTATCAGGAAAAGAGACATTTATGTGAACAGGTAGAATGAATAGGATGGGCTTGCAAGATATCCAGAATGACTGAATGGGAGCAAAGAGATGTCCAAGGCAAGGGAATAAATGCGAAATGATTGTTGGCCTGGATGTTTCAAGTTCAGGCAGTGATGCCCAGGTTTTATTTCTTTTTTCAGAGTGCATGGCTTGCGAAGTACCAAGTGAATGATTTTGCAGGAGCGCACAGGCATTTGTCATGGACTTTGTGGCTGCTCTGCCAAGTTGTGACTCCTCTTGCTTCTCTCTCTGGTGGGAGCTTGTTTTTTTTTTTTTTACCCAGCTGGGGGGGGTTGCTGGGCCCTCACTGCTCTTCCATGGGTGCCAGTATGACAAAGGTAATCTGTAGCAGTGGGGCAGTGGCAGCTAATTGCCTGCAAGGTGCAGGGCAATAAAGAGAGGAAGCTTTGCATAGGAAATGATTTAGCTTTGTTGCAGCGAGTAGATGAGAAGGGGGAATACAGAAGGGTTTTTGGTTGCCTTTCCTAGCCGCCTTTTTCTGCTTGGATTGAAACAAGTGCAAGTTCGACACCAGTAGTTTGTAGGTCAGGTTCCAGGCTCTCTGCCTGTCTTGTGTTTTTTCAGCAAAATTGTGTGTGGTTTCAGTGAGGCCGATAAAATGAGGCATGGATTTGCTTAGTGAGGGAGTAAGGAGGATTCAGTGTCACAGCAAGGGAGCAGCAGATGGAGGGAGTAATTCTTCCCCGTAGTGGGCTACAGCAGCCTTTCCTGCTCCTCGGTCTTTGGGATTGTGGCACAGCATCACTAGGTGGTCCCAGAGGTGGCAGTGCTGTTGTGTGTGCTGACAGGTGGTGAGTCATCTCCTTCTCACTCTTTATGTTATCCACTTGGGGTCAAGGAGCTCTGCTCCTGTGTTTTGTGTATCTCTCTGAAGAATGAGGTCCTGCCTAAGATCAATAAATCGTGAAATAATTTTTCCTTTGCGTTTTCATCCTTTGTTATTGTAATAGAGAAAAAGAAGCAGTGAGCTTACCCTTAGCATTTTGAGAACTGGTGATCATCACTAATGTATAGTAAACGTCCTCTGAGATCAGAAGGCAGAGAGAAAGGAGTGAATCACAGATCCTGCAGAGAACTGTGCTACAAGCAGCAATGAAGAACTAAGGAAAAGAGGCCTTTTCTTATAAAATTTAGACTTTAATAAACAGCAGCTAAGTTGCACAATTTCCTTTTACAAAGGAGTAGGTAAGGAGAAAAAGAAGAATTAAAGATGGAGTATTTGAAGTGGATAGATAACGTATTTTACACAAACATTTTTGTAGCTAGGAAGTTTGGATATAACCAAACAGCAAAGGAAAGTACCTCCAAGTCTGAACTTACTGAAAGATCGTTCCAGTTTTCCCCAGCCAGTTTTTTTTATTCACCTAATTGTTTTCTCATCCTCTTCTAACTTGTCCACTTTGCATCCTTAATAAGGAAGAGAACTTGTGATCTGCTAAATGCCAAAAAACCTTAACTCTGAAGGTATGTACGCACATATATTCAGACTGGCTGCTATGCCATTCCCCTCTCCCCAACAGCTCATCCTCAACTTTTGTTGATCAAATTGTATATAAAAGATTCTTAAAGCCTATTTATAATTGTGTTGGGTTTGCGTGGCAAGGTTTTGGTAGCGGGGGGCGCTACAGGAGTGGCTTCTGTAAGAAACTGCTAGAAGCTTCCCCTGTGTCCAATAGAGCCAATGCCGGCAGGCTCCAAGATGGTCCTGCCACTGGCCAAGGCCGAGCCCATGAGCAATGGTGGCAGCACCTCTGGGATAACATATTTAAGGGGGGCAGGGAATGGTGAGAATAACAGCAGACGGAGAGAGGAGTGAGAATCCGTGAGAGGAACAACTCTGCAGACACCAAGGTCAGTGAAGGAGGACGGGGAGGAGGTGCTCCAGGTGCTGGAGCAGAGATTCCCCTGCAGCCTGTGGTGAAGACCATGGTGAGGCAGGCTGTCTCCCTGCAGCCCATGGAGGTTAACAGTGGAGCAGACATCCACCTGCAGCCCATGGAGGACCCCATGCCAGAGCAGGTGGATGTGCCCGAAGGGGGCTGTGACCCCGTGGGAAGCCCATGCTGGATCAGGCTCCTGGCAGGACCTGTGGACCCGTGGGGAGAGAGGAGCCCATGCTGGAGCAGGTTTGCTGGCAGGACTTGTGACCCTGCAGGGGACCCATGCTGGAGCAGTCTGTTGCTGAAGGACTGCACCCCATGGAAGGGACCCACGCTGGAGCAGTTTGTGAAGAACTGTGGCCTGTGGGAAGGACTCACATTGGAGAACTTTGTGGAGGACTGTCTCCTGTGGGAGGGACCCCACGCTGGAGCATGGGGTGTGAGGAGTCCTCCCCCTGAGGAGGAAGGAGCGGCAGAGACAACGTATGATGCACTGACCACAACCCCCATTCCCTGTCCCCCTGTGCCGCTTGGCGGGGAGGAGGTAGAGAAAATCGGGAGTGAAGTTAAGCCTGGGAAGAAGGGAGGGGTGGGGGGAAGGTGTATTAAGATTTAGTTTTTATTTCTCATTATCCTACTCTGATTTGACTGGTAATGTATTAAACTAAATTACCCAACTTGAGTCTGTTTTGCCCATGATGGTAATTGGCAAGTGATCTCTCCCTGTCCTTATTTCGACCCATGAACCTTTTGTTGTATTTTCTCTCCCCTGTCCAGCTGAGAAGGGGAGTGATAGAGAGGGTTTGGTGGGCACCTGGTGTCCAGCCAGGGTCAACCCATCACAATAATATTGACCATAGCCAAGCTGGGTGAAGTCTAGATTGTCAGACATGTAAACCCACATCTCCCTTTTTAAACACTGAATTCACTTTGGTACAGTCACTGCCTAGTGACTATATTGACAAAATTTGTACCTGATACATGGATCATCTTGGGAACAGCAGCATTCAAGTAGTTCCAAAGATGGCTAGCAAAATTGGAGGGAAAAAAACCCCAAAACCAAAAGAAATTACTAGTCTTCTTCCTGCACTCTCATTTTCTTCTTCCTGTAAATGTGACTTTAAAAACATGTTTGGGGATAGGATCTGAAAGCAAGCATCATGTTGTGTGACTCCAGGACAGACTAATCAAAGAAACTCAGTATTAAAAAACTTGTATTTGTATCCATTTAGGTGCACTTTTTCCTGTCAAAGGGCTTTTATTGATGCTGGAGGTGAAGTCCACAAGTTGGCTAAATAGCCTCCCAGTTGGTGAAGGGATAAACTTGTTAAATTCTGACACAGTCTTCTGAACACATCAGTTTGAAAGTTAGTTAAACTGACAGATGGTTAACCCACGTCTGTCTGGGTGCACTGCTGTGTTAAGAAAGGCCTACAGCTGATCAATTTAAATAAGAACACTTTCTGTTCCTGCAGCCTTTTTTGATAGCCTATTCCATTTTATATTGCTCAGATTTCTTTTTACTAGCGTAAGATTTTGAAGCAGATTCAGGAATTCTTTCTTTTTGAAAGAATTTCTTTATATAACAGAAAATATTCTTTCCGTTTCTGTCATTCAAATTCAGTAGCCCCAAAATACCAGTAACTTAGTTTTTATTAATACAGAAGGGCTGTAATAGGACATAAAACCAATAGATCTTACAAACATTTTTACAAGACAGCTAAAAGCTTCTATCTGCATGAAATGAAAGAGTAATAAAATTAACTGGACACAGTTGGCATTCTTCATACTTCCTGCCTGCAACTTTTAGGCTTGCAACAGAAAATAAATTTTATTTAAGAAATAAGAGCAATGAGGATGTTTTCAAAATAGGCAGTAGAATTTCTCTCAAATTCTCATTAGGTGTGTATAAAAAGGCAAAATTTTCATGTTAGGTATGATTTTTCCATAACTGAAATGTTAACAGATTAATGATTAAACATTCAGCCTGCATTTGAGATAATCATTAATTTTTCAAACGTGACTGGTTATGAAATCTATCATACATGATGTTCTAACATGACAGCTAAGTCTAAGTTAGAATGGGGAAACTTGGAGGTTTTTTGTTCTTTTTTTACTAAAAGAAAGAAGGAACGTTGATGCATAAACTTGTAACGTTTTAAAAATAGTAAAAATACTTACGTATATTGCAATTTAACTAAAGAAAACGGAGATGACATGCTTTTGCCCTATTGAAACAAGGCAAAATTATTAGACTTCTTGGCTTTTGATTCCAAACTCTGTTGAAGTAAACCTGCTTTTACAAAGCATTATAGGGTTGGGTTAGGTTTAGTTCTTTGGAGTGGGGTTTGGGTTTTTAGGGTTTTTTATTTATTTATTTACCTTTTGTAAGGAGTTACCTTTTTTCTGGTGGAGAGTTCTTCTCCCAGAATATTTTGACCACCTCTTCTTTTCAGGCGTCTACAGGCTGTTTTACAGCCAGTCCTTTTCCCAAGTACATTTTGAAATTAGCCTTCACTTATCATGCCCTGATTGGAGAACCAGGCTTTCAGATTGAAGTGTTTCTGGATAGAAGCACACAAATGTGAAAAGATCACAAAAAACACACAGCCTGCATACTCATCTTAATTCATAGACATATAAAGCTGTTAATGTTGCATACAGAGATTTAAACCATTAATAAAAATGTTCTGTGTTTCTTATTTGTTTGTCATGGACAGAACCTGTAGGGCTCTGATTTATTCCAGAAACAGCAAAACATAAGTTTACCACTACTGCCATTTAGTGGTCTATATATGATCATCTGGTATATTACTGCATAGTTTCTTTGTCACCTGGCAGCATTAAATCTAGCACTTTACATACTAGAGAGAGATAATGTCATATTCTCCAAAGGTTAATTATGTTGCAGCTAAAGCAAACTTCTAAAGCAACTTTCTTGTGATTTTTAGTATCTTGCTTTTTGTTGTTTTAATCAGTGCAGGTACAGGTATTTAATGTTTTACATTTACTTTAAATGTCTTTAAAAGCAGCATATTTGTTTCTTTTCTAGTCTTACACAAAAAACAAGCAATGGGATTTTTTTTCACTTACTAACAGGCGAGCGCAAGCCGTTTGCATTCCAGCAGTTCACCTGCACGTGACTGCAGCCACCATGCAGGTCTGCCAGAAAGACTTTGAAAAGGCTCAAGAACAACTGAAGCTTTTGAAAAAGGATCCTGGGAATGAAACTAAGTTGAAGCTCTATGCTTTGTTTAAACAGGTAAGCTTGACTTACTTTGTTTCATAAGGGGCGTTTATAATCAGAGGGGATGGACCTGTAAAATATTTACTTAAAATAGGGGTTGTTCAAATGTATTGTGTCTTAACAAGCTCTTCATGTCAAGTGCTCAAATTCTGTTCTTGAAATGCCAGCCCCTCAAACCCTGCCTGAATTCTGAGGGAAGCCAAACCTGTTTCATCTTATAAATCATGCTTTGAATAGAAACCTTTATTCAAAGAAATAGAGCTAATTTACATCAATTGTGTGATGCCTTCCATATAATATAGCATATATTGATGCAGCTCTGGAAAATGGCTTATGCCTAGGAAAAAAGAGTGTGCCACATGTTTCTTCTTAAATTTGTTGTGTCTACAGTCAGTCAGCTGGACCTATAATATAATGGTGTTGATGTTTGAAGGTTGATTTCTGGGGGTTTTTTTCTTTTTTTTGCATGGTCGTTGTAGTCGTGTTCCCCCTGCCCCCTGTTTAAATTCAAGGAGCTGTTCCTCCACACTTTGAGTGAAGTTTATTCTTTACTACAGCATGGAAGGAGACCTTTGTAGAAATAGCTGCAAGCCCTTGGAAGGGTTTGTAGTGGTATTTGGGGAAGTATTTGTGGATCAAGATTGTCTACAGTGTCAGTACAGGCTGTGGCTTGTTATATGGAAGAAGGCAATCAATTGCTCCTTTAAATAAAAACTTAGACAGCTGACTGTTCCAGGTAGTTTTACTAATTAGTAGTAATGAGCTCATAAATGTATTCTTTCTTTCCTGCCTCCCACTTGAAATATTTTTCTCCAGTAGTGTACTTTTCTTCAGGAAAACTGATCATAGGATACTTCGGGATAGCTTCGACTCTTGCGGTTCAACTGGTCCAATGCCCTTGCTCATAGTAGGGCCAACTTTGAAGTAAGATCTAGATTAATAGATCTTATGTAGTGGGTTCTTTGCTCGTACAGCTTACAAGTCTGTAACTTTCTTTTTAAGTATAAAACTTACACAATTTTTGAGATACAAGAACTTAACATGCCTCAGCGTTTTGGAAACTAGTGTCTCATATTGATTAGGTGCTTCTGAAAGCCCAGCACCAGGTATTAGGAAATAGCAGACACTGAAAAATTCATGGTATGTGAACTGTCTGAATATTGCCCAACCACTAGGTATTCCTTCTGTCTCAGAGTTGAATTCTGCATCCTGATCAGATAAGTATTCCTAACAGTTGTCATCTTTCATACCAAGGCATCTGAACTTTAATCAAAGGTTTAAATAAGTTTTGTTGCACTCTCTTTTCAGGCTACTGAAGGTCCCTGCAATTCTCCAAAACCAGGTATGCTGGACTTTGTCAAGAAAGCCAAGTGGGATGCATGGAATTCTCTTGGCAATTTGACTCAGGTGACAGTACCTATAATTTCACTTAGATGCTTTGTAGATTACTCTACCTTGAAATGCCTGGTCTGTAAGAGAATGGCTGATGTCTAAGCGTATTATATGCTAGTTGAGTGACTCTGCTTCAGACACCAAAATGTTTTGCACTGTATTCTACAGTCATTTCACTGCTTCAATGTTTGGAGTTTTTTCTACTGTGTAAGCCTAGTTCTACATTATTACTACCAGCTTCTACCAGTGTAAGATATCTTACATGTGTGTTGACTTTCAATAAAAATAGTGTTTTTCACACTCTTCATTCTTTCTCAGTATATCTTGACATCTTTCATAACCTTTGGAGAAGTCTTTACTTCAAGTGAAGTGGGCAGGAAGAATGTAGATGCTAAGATACATAAGTGTTCTTTTTTCATGCAGACTGTAGTAAGTCTGACATCGCATGTAGCTACCACAGTTTCTTCAGCTACTATTAAATGAAGAAAACATTAGCTTTACAAACCAGCTGTGTCACTGCTGCATTAGGCCTGCTATTCAGGAGTAGTTTCTGAGGTCAGTCAAAGGTATTACTTAATACAGAGGTGTTTTTTGCATTTTTTCTTTTAAAAGAAAACATGCTTGCATAATTTCATGAACAAAACATATTCTTGTGTTGCTTTAGGGTTTTAGGGGTTTGGTTTGGTTTGGGGTTTGGTTTTTAGGGTTTGGGGTTTTTTTTTTGAGATGGCTCTGCAGCTTTTAGGAATAGCCAAGAAACACTTAAGGAAAAGAATCTGCTCTTGAAGTTATAGTGGAGAGGGAATAGACCATTTCATGTGCTACAGATTATGGATTATAGAATTGTTCAAAGTATATTATTCTTTCAAGAAAATAGGTTGTAACAACCAGGAACTTACCATTCGTTTAAATCACTGCTTACTGTAGAAATAGGGAGGTGGGATTCTTTAGGCTTTTGCATGTCATGTTTGTGCTAAATGAAAACTAGCATCTTCAAGCAATTTTAAAATGCCATAGACCCATTTCAGCACTTATTTTCAGAAAGACACGTTCTAAAATAAAACCTTCTATTTTGCTGGAGAAATGTCCAACTGGAAAGCAGAAACAAAGGATCCATAGAAATGTGTAAATGCTGGGAATATGACAAAGGTCTCTCTGGTAATCTTAGGCATGGATGGGGACGCTTCTCCAACAAAATAAATGTCATCATCCCAGCATCTATGTGCTTTTATTTTGCAGATCCATTGCTGCTGCTTTCCAGATGACTTTAAACATGATCTGCAGTATTTAAATACAGCATGTTCCTCTTCTCATCCTAATTAGAATGCTTTCTAATTGAGATTTTTTTTCCTTTTGTCCTGAAGCACAGTCCCCTTTTCCGCCCTGCCCCCGGTACCCATTTTATGAATAGCATAACAAACGGATTTCCATTTCAGCCTTTGATAATCTTGTGTGATTTTTTTTTTTTTTTTTTTT
>VYZW01008950.1:43254-63610 GCA_013401315.1 Balaeniceps rex
AACCAAAAGCTGAATTAAGGCATGGCACAGAATCCCTTTATATGGCTTATTTTTTATGTTCTGTGCTGTTCATTTGTCTAAGGTTATTAAACAGATACAGAACTTAAATTAGTTAAGACCTTGGGTTTAGACAAGCTTTTGCTTGTAGAAGTGTCTATGGTGAGTAGTACTTTGACTCCTGCTTCATCACTGTGTCAGATTTTTCCTCAAAGTCCCTGCTGGATTGGGTTTCTCACTATGAGACTTAGGAAAATTGAGCTGCAAGTGACCAGCTGCTGCTGCTTGCCGCATAACAGGATCAGCTAGATCATTCCTGACATACGCTTGTATAATGTACGTGATTTTTTCAGTCTATTCTTGTCCCTAGATCTCTTCTTCTCCCTCTTCCTCCCCTCCCATCTGATCTTTTTTTGCTGCAGGATGAACCTATTGTTTATTGTTCCAGAATTTAAAAAACAGACTATTTTCATCCTCCTTACAATAGCCATAAGCGTGCTTAGCCATCAGTGTAGTTAGACTGTTAGATATATCTCAGGTTTACATCCACTCTCTCAATCTTTTCTTTTTTTGAGCTAAACAGCTGCAATTCATGCAGTTTTTCCTCATGTGCTTTCTTAGGCCTGCAGTCACATTCCTCTGGACTCCTTCCAGTTGTTCTGTGTCTCCCTAAGCATAGTGGTACAAACTGGACACATCTCTCCAGCTCATATCTTACTGATGCAAAGTAGAGCAGAAGAACTTCTCCACATTCTGCAGACTGTATTTCTGTCTTGACAGCCCACAATCTTACTTAATTTACATACTTGTGATCTACTATAACACCTGAATCCCTTACTGTAGAGTTGCCAGTTAAACAGTTGTCCCTATCATGTATCGTGTGCTGTATATCAGGTTATTCGTGCCAAACTTTAATTTGTCCGTATTAAATAGCATCTTCTTACTCGTACCTCTCCACTTTATTAAGACTATTTTGAATTCTAATCAATTTCCCCTTGGCATAGTACCTCCTACAGCCATAAGTTAGTATAGATTCAGTTGAAGTTTAATCCAAATAAGTATTAAATGTTTTGTCCTGTTAATAGTATCCTTCTTTCTTGAAGTATTCATACTTCATACTTTGAGATTCATACTTGAACTTCCTTTTACTACTCGTATGCATAATCATTGATAAATGCATCTTATTTTTGCCTTATGTTTCTATTTTTTTAATCTCTGCATGCTTATATTTGTGTCATACTTGGTTGTCTGATATAGTTTTCACTTTCTGTGTTCTTGTATTTAAAGTCAGTGATGAGCTCATGATTTAGCTGAGACAATCTGTTAGTACCTTCCTACCTGCACTGAGACAGCTTTTGCTTGTGCCCTTGGTAACAGTTCTTTCAGGATTTCTGTAGGGTCTAACTTAGCTTTTCACTTAGATTAGTCTTCATGAGAACTTTCCTGTTAACTTCAAGTTTATTGAAGCCTTCTCAGAGGTGATTGTTCTCTATTCTTCCTTTTCCAGGATTGTGAACTCCCATGCAGTAAGGTCATTCTCATCCAAATTACTACTTAATTTCACATTATTGGTTGAAGTGCCGTAGGCATTGACTACCTACTCCAGAAGTGGCCAGCTTTGCGATGTCCAGGATCTGGTTTTATTCTCAGCCAGGTATTCCCAGAGCAGATCATTACCAACCCAATTAACAGGACACTGCGCAGCCCAGTCTGACAACAGATCAGCATTTTGGGCAGTCAGTTAACATTGCTTTCTAGGCTGGTTTTTGCTCCAGTTCCTGAGGTACCAGTTTGTACCCCTGGTATAGTTCATCTCCCCTTGCTAAAAGCAGGACCAATTACACTAGCCTGTCTCCTGGCAGATGTTGTCTAATCTTTTCTTACAATGATATAATTGTCACTTTCTTCCTAGGGAGTCTATTGATCTGTCTTACTGTATGGCTATCTGCAGTACAGTAGGAGATGATTACCTTCTGTTACAGTGAAAGCTGCACTGGCAACTTGTGCACTCTTTGTGTATCAGTTCATATTTTTAAATGGAAATAAAGGCAAGCATTTTGTCTTCCTTGCTTAAAGTTGATGTAAATTGTCAAAACATAAAATTCTGCAGTTCAGTTCTAACTTGCAATTAGGGTATTGTTTTGTATGATCCCATGATGCATTTCTGCCACAGGTTCTTTTTAAATTTGCATAAAATTCGAGGAAATAAGATTCAATGACTTAAATTTTTCAGGAGTAGAATAAACTTAGTGTGCCTTCAGAAAGCAAAATGCTCTTTATTTCTTAAGTTTTTTGGGCTATGTATTTAATAACTTTTAGCGCAGATGTGTATGAACATCTTTCCTGTAAAGATTTTGCACATGCAAATTAGTTTCTCTGAGCACTGTATCCAAATAAGGTAACTTCATCAATGGGGTTGTTATGATAAGGGAATTGAATTATACAAAGTCAGCTCTTAGATGCATTGAGAGGATGAAGCAGTGTTACGGGATGGTATTTAAAGACTATTATGGTAACAGTTCAGACGTATTTCTGGTAAACTCTGTCACAGTAGAACCTTTAAAATGAAAACTAAACCCTGGTACTTTAGTCCTGTGCTCTGTTGTGAGATTTGCTTTGTTTTGTTCTTTTTTTTTTTTTTCCCAGGCTACATTTCACTGCCCATTTAGTCAACTTGGACAGAGTCCAGAAGGGTGTTCGTCTTACATGTTTCCAAAAATCATGGGCTTTGCTAAGGTAAGAATGTCTGCACTCTTTGTGGGATCATCTGACCTTTGTGTGTTGGTATCCTCCAACTGTAAGAGCAAGTGGAGTCACAGCAGGAGTCCTCAAAGAAAGCTCCTGTTCGCATCTTTCGAAACAAAGATCAAGAAATGTAATGACAGTGTCAGCATGGGCACCATAACAGAGTAGTGACCACTTGTAAACCCATACTGTGATACCGGTGAAGGTTTTCTTTGTCATGGCTTCCTCCGCCTTCTTGAGACAATTTCTATATGGCGAAAGGTTGTATTTTTCTTCCAGCAATGGGAGTGAATGATGTAAAGAAGGATTTAAAAAAAGAAAATAAGAGCACTCTTAAGAAATGTCTTGGTAGGCTGCCTTTATCAGGCAAGGAAGCAAGTATTGCAGTGGTTTCTGCCAACCCTGTGGGAAACTTGTATTCAACCCTTCCTCCAAATGTGAATGTGAAGCAATCCATTTATGTGTCTACTTCCAGACCTTTTAGATTATCTATTTTGTTCTAATACATATTGGTCTTCTGTCCATACTCTTATTTTCTCTGTCTACTCTAGAAATAAGGAAACTAAATAATAGTAATTAAAAAAGAAAACAAAAAGAAAAAAAAAAAGGAGAGACAGCAGAATCTAAACTTTCTTTTCTTAGAATGGCATAACTCCCTTTCTGCTTCTTTTGATATCCCACAGAAAAAAACTGGATAGTTTCAAATACTTACCTGATATTACTGCCTGCATTAATATAATGTATTTTTGTTGAGCAGGGTTTAAATCTGTAAGGGGTGGAGCAAGTGCTTCATAAACATCCAAGTATCAAGGATAGTCTACTCAGTGAGATATAATCTACCAGTACATGTATTAGAAATCTTGGAGTCACTGCAAGAAGTGAACAAACACATTTATGATGTGGTAATTTCAGGTGACAACCTTGGAGCTCTGCTCAGAAAGACATGTAAACTCTTGGTGAACAATAGGAGCTGGAGACCAGTCACTAGTGGTGTAGCCCAGGGGTTGATACTGGGTCTAATATTTGTTTAACCTCTTCATTATGGCCTGGATGATGGGACTGAGTACACCCTCAGCAGATGATACAAAACTGAGACAAATGATTGATACATCAGATGCGTTGCCATTCAAAGCGACCTACACAGGCTGGAGAATTAGAGAATCTCATGGACTTCAGCAAAGGAAAAGGCAAAGTCCTGTACCTGGGGAGAAATAATCCCATGCACCAGTGCATGCTGGGGGCTTACTGGCTGGAAAGCAGCTTTGCAGAGAAGGACCTATGTGTCCTGGTGGACAACTTGCCCATGAGCGGGCAACGCAGCCTTGCATCAAAGGCAGCCACAGTATCCTGGGTTGCATTAGACAGAGCGTTGCTAGCAGGTTGAGGGAGGTGATTCTTCCCCTCTGCTCAACACTAGTGAGACCACAGCTGGAGTGCTGGGTTCAGGTCTAGGCTCCGGCTACAAGAGAGACATGGATGTACTGGAGCAGGCCCAGCAAAGAGCCACAGAGATGATTAAGGCACTGGAGCATATTACATATGAGAAGAGGCCGAGGGAGCTGGGACTGTTTTTTCTGGAGCAGAGAAGGCTTGGGGGAGTCTTACCAATGTTTATAAATACCTGATGGGAGGGTGTAAAGATGGAGACAGATTCTTGTCAGTGGTGCCCAGTGATAGGACAAGGGAAAAAGGGTACAAATTGAAACACAGGAAATTCCATCTGAACGTAAAAAAATAATTTTATAGTGAGGGTGGTGAAACACGGGAACAGGTTGTGCAGAGATGCTGTGAAGTCTTCATTATTGGAGAAGTGTTCATCCTTGGAGATACTCAAAACCCAACAGGACAGAGTCCTGGGCAGCCTGCTCCAGCTGACCCTGCTTGAGCAGGGGGGTTGAACTAGACACTATCTGGAGGTCCCTTCCAACCTCATCTATTCTGTGTTCTTTTCAAAGGGCAGACATTACTGAGCAAGAGAGTAAAATTAATGTGACTTGGAAGCTTGTACCTTTTCTGTCAGATTACTCAAGTCTTGTGTCTTGCTGAATCACACTTTCTACTTTTCTTTATATAGGCAAATGAGATTTTACTTTTCAATAAAAAGCTGACTGCAGCAGAAGCCTGTGCCCAGGGACTTGTGACTGAAGTCTTCCCCAACAGGACTTTTCAGAAGGAAGTTTGGGCAAGATTAGAAGCTTATGCAAGCCTCCCCAAAAACGTCAGTATTTTAAATTTTTCTCCACCTTGTAAGCCTGTAGCATTCCCAGTCCCCCTGCCAAACCTATCCTGTTGCTTGGTTTCACTTCATCCTTAATTGAAATAACAAGGCTCAATATATTTTCCTTCGAGCACAGATCTGGCCCTGTCCCTCTGCTGCTGTGAAAGAGATACCTCTCTTCTACCCTGGCTGAATCTAAGACAGTGCACTGTACACAGAGATTCAATGCCTGAAAAGCCTTAAAAACTAATTAATCCACTTGCAGTCTCTGTGTGTGTGCCTTGGATGCCTTCCCTTAGGTTTTTATTTTGGCAATAGTTTAGGTTTAAGAGCTTTACCACTGGTTCTGCAATATTAATTGTACTGTGTGCACTGTGGGTGCTCAAGATGACGCTGGGTGGATTTAGCTTCTGCTGAATTCAGTCATCCTGCTCACTAGTTTAGGTTTTGCAAAACTGCTTGAGTCACAATGGTATTATGTTACATCAGACAAGAGGAGACACTTGTGCCAACTGCTGACAACATAGGTTGCATTTGGCACTGCAGACAGTTGAACATGTTTTGCTTCTTATGCCCATCTACTCTGATTATGAGAACTTAGTAGACTGCTGTTTCGCTTCCCATGAACCTCCTCCACCGTATTAGCAGTCTTAGTAATTAAATGCAATAATTACTTCCAGCGAAAAGGTTGACTAAAAGCTAAAAAGTACAATGTTAATACAACTCTGAATTTCAATGTGTTTATTGTGCTATTTTCTGAAACATTAAATTACGATATAGAAAACGTAACTTCCTAATGCTCCTCTCTTTCTCCTCCAGTCCTTGGCAGTGTCAAAGCAACTGTTACGAAGTACAGAAAAGGAGAAGCTCCATGCAGTCAACAGTAAAGAGTGTGAAGTCCTGAAGGAGAGGTGGTTATCTGATGAATGTGTAAATGCTATTGTCAGCTTCTTTCAGAAGAAATCAAAACTCTAGTCTTCACCAGTAGAATAATTCACCTTCTGGCAATAGCTTAATCTGCCCTTATCGTTAATAAACCTTCTCTTCAAATAATTCTTCCACCTTTGGATGTGGTATATTTCTGTTCTGAGTACTGGGTTAAAACTGGTTCATAAAATTAATACAATGTTATGTGCCTTGAATCCATTATGGATATTTAGGTTGGGGAAAAAAGGTTCATTATTCTGTAGGCAGCAGCGATGTTTCTAAATAATACTAAAGCAGATTGTCTTCCAAAAGAAGCAACAGATTCAATAGCACCATATTTTGATAGCTCTTCAATAAATGTCATATGAGTGGTGCTTTTTATTCATCTGTGGGGAAGGAAATACTGTATTAATGAAAAAATAAAGTATTTAATTACTGTTGTGCTGATTCTTACTCCTTCTGTTAAACATCCTCAGTGAGAAGGAAAGTAGTTCCTGGAGGTGTATTAATATAATAGTCTTACAAAAAGTATTCATTCGACTAACTTGAAGATTCTCAAAGATGTTTGTTGTCATCTTTATGGTTCTAATCTGTCCTGGTTTCAGCTGGGATAGAGTTAATTTTCTTCCTAGTAGCTGGCATAGTGCTGTGTCTTAGATTTAGTATGAGAATAATGCTGATAACACACTGATGTTTTAGTTGTTGCTAAGCAGTGCTTACACTAGTCAAGGGCTTTTTCAGCTTCCCATGCTCTGCCAGGTGCACAAGAAGCTGGGAGGGGGCACAGCCAGGACAGCTGACCCAAACTGACTGAAGGGCTATTCCATACCATATGATGTCATGCTCAGTATATGAAGTGGGGGGAGTGAGCTGGGGGTCAGCGATTGCTGCTCAGGGACTGGCTGGGCATCGGTCAGCGGGTGGTAAGCAATTGCATCACTTGTTTTTTTTTTCCTGGGTTTTGTTTCTCTCTTGTTGTTCTCCTTTTAATTACAATTTTTATTGCTATTATTATTATCTTATTTCAATTATTAAACTGTTCTTATCTCAACCCACGAGTTTTCTTACTTTTGCCCTTCCGATTCTGTCCCCATCCCACTGGTGGGGGAGGGTGAGCGAGCGGCTGTGTGGTGCTTGGTTGCTGACAAGGCTAAACCACAACAAAATCTTAAATATTTTTTTCCATTAATTGCTTCATATTGCCCCTTTTCTGTGAAAAATCCCATTAAAGATAGTATGACCTTTTACTGCAGCCATTTGGGAGTTAAATTAACAAAACAATCTTTTTTCAACAGAAAATTTCTCCACTGTTCATGGATGTCTTTGGGTAGAGAGTGTACCAGGCACTGCAGAGGACAGGGTCAGGCTGCTGGGAGTAGGTAGGCATTTAGCTCATGCCAACAAAAGGAAATCACGGAGAAGCAGCCGCTACTCATCAAGAAAAGCCTCTTGATAGCAAGAAGTTGATTTTTTTTTTCTCTCTCTTTTTTTTTTTTAAACAACAAAGTCTTTAATTTCAGTGCTCTAGACTCTGATCTCAAGAGCACTGATGGTGAGAAACCCAAAAGGCAGCACTCTGGTCCTGGCCCTGCATGCTTAGGCAGGGATGTACATAAAAGCAGGGGTGCAGCGGGTGCCGATGGGCAATGCGGGGGGAGGCTGGTGCAGGTGCAGCAGAGGTTGCGGTGGATGCCGTTTTGTCATCTGGATGTGAGTGGCAGAGCACTGGGGTGCAGCACAGGGCGGGGAGCTGCTGGAGCAGAGCAGCGAGCCGCCAGAAATGGATGGCCTTGCAGCGCCTCCGGCGTGCCTTAGCCAAGACTTACAGGGCCGCTGTCGGAAAGTCGCCTGCGCCCAGCAGCACGGACATGCAGGATGGCTGCTTGGCAGTGGCACCACTGCCTCACATGGTAAGCAGGTCTTAAAATCCAGACTTTGCGTCCAACGTGGTACCTGGCTCCTTGGGATTTAACTACTGAGAAAGAAAAAAATAAATGGGATCAGAGGAAAAGAAAGTTAGAAGCGTGGGTATGCATCACGCAGCTACGCTAAAGCCGTTGAATTCTATTCTAAGAAGTATTAAAGGTATTTAGGGTCCTCTTTAACCCTCTGTGAGAGTCGATGCTGCCACACAGGATTTACCAGCAGAAACAAGTCTGCTGTCAGACACAGGATGGCAGAAGCAGGGCCAACAGAAACATGGGGAGAGTGAAGCAGTAAGGAGGTACAGGGGAGAAGGAGAGGGTAAATCTGTCAGGGAGACCTAAGACCAGCCTTGGACCCAGCTGACAGGCAAGAGAGGGAAACAAAAATATTTTCCTGTTATCATGAAATAACATGGAAAAGGGCCAGGGAGGGCATACTTCCAGCAGATGTGAAACAGCCAAGGGACAGTGGGGCTCTTCCGCCTTCCTTCCCAGTGCCCAGAGAGAGGAGGTGGCCCCAGGCCCCAAGTCATGGCGGTGGGAGGAAGGAGGTCTGTGGGGCAACATGCACAGGCAATGCAACAGGGCCAGTGCAGTGGTGGGATGGAGGGGCGGCTGAGGCCCAGCAGATGGTGGCAGGAGAGGCAATGAGAGAAGAAGGTGAGGCAGAGACTCAGGTGGGAGGCGAGTGCTGCCAGCAGGCTAGGCAGGCTCAGGGCCACCATGGTGCCCCAGCCCCATAAGGCAACAGCCTCCGCCATCCCACCCAGGTGCACCCTGTTGTGGACAGGGCAGCCATTGGGCTGCTGGCAAGGAGCCACACTGAGGCAGCGGGTTGCCCAGTAGGGCCACGCTGGTTCTAGGCAGGCGTTGCCAGGGCACCCCAAGGTGTGAGGCTCAGTGCTGGCTGCAAAATGGTGGCAGCTGTGCGGGGCGAGGAGGAGACCAAGAGCTGTGGCCCTGGCCCAGGGCAGCCCCTGGACTTGGGGCAGCACAGGGGATGCACCTTCAGGACCAGAGGGTGAAACATGGCTTTGTCTTGTCAAGGCTTTTGTGGCTCATATGCTTCCCCCCCGCCCCCCGCCATGCTGCTCACGTGAGCCTGAAATGCTTTCTGAGGGGTTTCTGTGGCACTGTGGTGGTGGCGTAGTGGTGGCCATTGTTGGCATAGCCAGGGATAAACAGTTGTTCAGTCTTTTGAATATCAGCGATAACATTTAGTAGATTTAGTGAGCTATGTCATCAAGTGTATTTTGTGTGTGTGTGATGTGTTTGCTTTCTTCAAGGAAATATGCAGCCATTGATAATCTGTTGATGGATGAAATAGCAGAAACAGGGTTTCCTTGATCAGTAGATGCCAGCATACCACTTACAGCAATGGGAGATGAACCATTACTGGTTTTGTAATGAATTAGATCTGTTGAAATAACTTCTTCTTGTTCTGACTCTCTTTGAGTAGTAAGAATAAATCAACAGTGCTTCTAGGGAATGGAACTCCTGGGTGTTTTTAGTTAACTTTTTGAAAAGTTAAATCGTTGTCTCAGATCACTTACGAAGTTCACTTCATAACTTTTTTGTTCACAAAACATTTGTTTCTGATTAGCAGCATCTTTAGTAATTTTTACTCATTTTATAGGTGTCTGGTATTAAGAACAACGAAATAAATCTGATGAATCTCTTCAAACAATTTCTATTTACTCCATACAACAAATTAGCAACTTTAGATAATTTGTTCTGAAATAGTCACTTATTAATGCTATTATATGATTATAACTGGATTGTGAGGATTACATCAAATGTTCCTTATGTTCCCATCAAGGTATCACCGCTGGGTGGTGTACATCTTGCTAACATGGGGGTGCAATGTACAACAGTATTCAGGTCACACTTGGCACAATTGTACATGTGCTTAAAAATCTGCCTCCGTGTTTGTATAGAATCACAGGTAAATAATCAAATAGATCACACGGAAATACCGATGGCAAGATATCTGCACGTAGTTTCAGAAAATAAGGAGTTCTAAGCTTACACTGGATATAAGACCTGCAACATTCATTTATTATATTCATTATAGTTACTGCTAATACAACACCTGTTTGACTAAAAGCGGATTTGAGACCAGCAATTAGAAATCCAAAGCCTGTCAAAACCACAAAACTCTGCATATAAGGGCATTGTGAAACATTAGTGATATACTCCATATTTTTATCATAAATGATTCAGTATTTTCAGGCTGCATCGTAATGCTGGCTTTTACATTGCTAACATTGAATTTACAGTTCAGTCCCGTAACGACTCGGCTGTGTTATGGTGCCTCTCCCTTGTTCCAGCTGAATGTGAACATGTCCATGAGGGTAACGTAGTAGATCTCATATCTAAACAAGGACTTTGAAGTTTTTCAAACAAGTTAGATTTTATGATGAAAAACTCTAAACCATGGCCATTCTTAAAAGGTTTCCTCCATCTATAACCTTTCCTAGATACTTAGGCACAGACAACTATTGTGTTATATAATCTTCTTGTAGTAACTAAACAAAATATTTTCATTCACAAAATTTTCTTGGAGGATTAGTTTTCCTCTTTGATTTGCAACTGAGCAAACTTTAAAATGCACTCCGTATTGCCTGTAACAAGTGAAATGTAATAACAATACATTTTAGCCCTAAGTAGGTGGAATAGGTCTAGAATGCAACATCTAAAACCTGGGGAAAAAAAACCCCAAAATCTAATCCTTTTGTGACTTATTAACCTTCTCCATTCAATATAATCAAGATGCATACAATTGAAAGCAGTTTGTATAGAGTGTTTAACATGATATTGCTTTAATTAATCAGTTGCAGTGGAACACACCTGGGATAGCAGTTCAGCAGTTCACCAAGAAGGTCATGCAGCACAAGACAACAACTAACAGAACTGGCAGCAAAGCCTGCAGAGCTTTGCAAGGCAATCAGTTTGGGGTTTGCAGAGGGCTGGAGCAAAAAGGCTAAGATTGCTGTTGTCATAGAATCATAGAATCATTAAGGTTGGAAAAGACCTCTAAGATCATCTAGTCCAACCGTCAACCCAACACCACCATGTCTACTAAACCATGTCCTGAAGTGCTATGTTTACACGTTTTTTGAACACCTCCAGGGATGGTGACTCCACCACCTCTCTGGGCAGCCTGTTCCAATGCCTGACCACTCTTTCAGTAAAGAAATTTTTCCTAATATCCAATCTAAACCTCCCCTGGCGCAACTTGAGGCCATTTCTTCTCGTCCTATCGCTTGTTACTTGGGAGAAGAGACCAACACCCACCTCGCTACAACCTCCTTTCAGGTAGTTGTAGAGAGCGATAAGGTCTCCCCTCAGCCTCCTCTTCTCCAGGCTCAACAACCCCAGTTCCCTCAGCTGCTCCTCATAAGACTTGTGCTCTAGACCCTTCACCAGCTTCGTTGCCCTTCTCTGGACACACTCCAGCACCTCAATATCCTGCTTGTACTGAGGGACCCAAAACTGAACACAGTATTCAAGGTGCAGCCTCACCAGTGCCGAGTACAGGGGCATGATCACTTCCCTGGTCCTGCTGGCCACACTATACCTGATACAAGCCAGGACGCTGTTGGCCTTCTTGCCCACCTGGGCACACTGCTGGCTCATATTCAGCCAGCTGTCAACCAGCACCCCCAGGTCCTTTTCTGCCAAGCAGCTTTCCAGCTATTGTCCAAAACATTGCGATTAAAATATAAATCTGTACAACTGAAAATTCAATAGTAGCTTCTCAGGCAGTAGCTACTCCCTGGATCACAGAGGCTTTTTTCCTCTTCTGACAGAAAACACACAGACTCTCCTCAGGCCTTCTCTTATCGCCACCCAAAGCTCAGGTTGAGAGCTGGTAGGACACTCATGAGGATTTTGTATCTATCAGTCTGCCACAAGTGGGTGCAGGTGAGAAGTACCATTTGGAGTGCCAAGCTGCGTACAGGTGGTTGGTCATAGCACTGCTGCAGAGGGATTGCAGCACAGTGTTTGCCCCTGTGCAAATCCTCCTGTTGCCCCAGGGGTGCCCTGAGCTCTGCGCTCCAGGCTGCGATGTTCTTTTCTGGGACCTGCAAACCTCATGAACCTCATGCACCTCTAGGTGCAAAGTTCACATGCACCTAGATTATGTTAGAAGACATAGTGTGCTAAGAATATAAACAAAACAAGGTTCGTAGGAAGATATCCTTTGTTAGAGTGGTTACTGTAGTGTAAAAAGCTGGAAATTTTTCTGGCACATAGCTTTCTTCACATGTCCTCAAAAGCACACCTCTTTTCTCCGACTACAGTAGTTAGTTTTATAGAAGTTATTTTTCCCTACCTAAAATCCCCATCTTGTTCAAATGCAAACACAGCATTTGAGGTATGTTGTTAAAAGCCGAGTTCAGCTCACTGAAACTAACAGATACATGCTTGTAACAGGTTCAAACTTTCTAGTAAAAGATCAAAGAAAAAAGTAAGTAAGTAATAATTTCTGAGAAGTGTTTTCACATGCACTGTATCCCAAATTGTTTTTTTCTTTTTGCAGGACTCTTGCAGACTTCCAGTGCACCTATTGCTAGATTTGAGGTCATCTGAAAATAAGTGTAGCACAACACAGGTGGACTCCGTTGGCCAAATAAATTAGGTATCCTGTTTTATTTCGTATTCCTTGTGCTCATTCTGAAACACGTTTCTCATATTTAAACAAAACTATTTTCCTTACTTTAGCTAACTCAAAATATCAGTGAAGAAGGAATGTTTCATGCCTGGAAGAAGACACATAATGAAGGCAAAATTGCTGTGAGCAGGTAAAATAATGTTTTAATAATGATACCAAATTAAATTGAGTAGTTAATGTCATAGCCACCCAGCCAGGCTGAACAGGTGAGATCAATGCATGCAAAGACATGTTAGCACTCTGTGGAATTAAATGTCAACAGGTAATTATCAGCTTATATATTTTCTAATTGGAGTGATCAAAGGGCTTTTATTAATTAATGTCTATTTGTTTTCATTAAAGTTAAGGAAGGGCACTTGGAAAGTAACAAACAGTATGTTCAAGTAAAAGCCTTTAGTCTCTTCCTGAGCACGTTATTTTGTACTATAGTTACACCCTGAGGATGCTTGTAGATATCTAAGTATACAATTCATTAACTCCATTATTAGTGTAATTTCTTCAGTAGATTCTCTGTATACTCTGTCTGATGCTGGTTTTCATTATTAAAGGAGTAGTATACAGCAGAGATGGAGATTTTTGGTTGGTTGATTTTCTTTTATTGGTACTGGGCTTTCTCTTCAAATTTAGTTAAGACCCTAGAATTGTAAGAACCATGTCAGTACTTTTGATTACAAACGACACTTCTTATGCACCACGTTTTAATGTTTAGGAAATGTTTATGCAGATTGAAAACTTGAACCTGAATTTTGAATAATTGACTTACATTGTTTTCCCTAAATGTATATGTAAATAAACTGATGGTATCTCCAGTTTGTATCCCTCATGATAGTATATGTTCACCTTAATTAACCTTTTGTGGTGGGTAGGGTTTCATATTTTTCAGCCAGTAAAATATCTATTGCAAATGTATTTTTTACCTGGCGTTTTAGATAAAAGTAGGATAACCAATCTTACAGATATGAAATAGGAAATTCTGTACCTATTGATATGAAGGTGAATTTAAAAATCTGGAAAAGCTTTGCATAGATTAAAAAAATATGAGAAGTTAAAGTACTTGCAGAAATTCCATGGAGTTTGTAACAACATACCTAGAAGAAGATAACGAAACAATCTGTAAGTTGTTACAATTTGCATTGATTGAAGGGATATTTTTGCTGTCTCATAGCACTGCTGAATATTATTCTATGTCTTTTTGACATTTAAAGTGATTGGATTTGAGTAACATTTTAAAACTTTTTAAAAAAAAAGTATTTGAGCAACAAAAGGGCAGAGGCTAACTTCTGATCGTATTGTTCCATTAGCCCTGATCTTCTAAATATGTGTGACTTTACCTTTCTTTTGTGATATGAGGACAGAATGCTGAGGGTTTTTTTAAATCAAGGTCTACTACTGTACAAGGAGAGAAAGCAGAAGGTACAGTGAAGTACCTAAATTTAGTGGAGAGAGTTTCTTGGAAACCTCCTCCCTACTCTGCAGTAATAAAGCAGAACAAAACATAGTCTGTATTTGTCAAGGACAAACAATATCAAACTGATCTAATTTCCTTCATTAGTGTGACTGGCTTGGTGTACCAGCAAACAGCAGTGAATGCAGTTTAAAGTTTAGAAAGGTTTTTGTGCTGTTCTGCTATGCAGCTGCCGTAAACAATTCCAGGAAATGTGCTCTAGATTAAATCAGAATTGTAGAGTTGTAGATCTGGCTGAAACACTCTACTAAGCAGTAGCCATCAGGTTATCAAAGCGAGAGGGCACAGACTGGGATCTCACAGGAGTTTGTTCTGGTGTTGCTTTTGCTCAGTGTGTTCATGAATGAGTTGGATGTCAAGAGGAAGCGTTATGTTATAAAATACGTGGCTAACACCAAATTTTAAGATCACCTTGGTGAGTTGGATTGTTCATAATCAGCAGGATGACTTTCAGTAGAGAGAAGCACCTTTCCACTCATACTACTACTGCTGAATTTTCTTTTGATGATTCTACTGATGATTAGATTATCTTCTAGTGATGCTGAAATTAGATACCCCGAGGACCAACGTAAGTGCTCTAAAATGGTTACCTCAGAACTATTTCAATAGCGATTATCTTATTTCAGCAAAACCTTAAATATGTTAGTTTGACATTTAGTTCTCACTAATCTACCCATCAAGAGAGAATAAATCCTGCCATGTAGGTAAGAACCCGAAATACATGCAGAAACACCTCTGTTAAGCACTTCCTTTTCCCAAGCCCTCCACTTCCTGCATAGTTCTTAATCTCTGAGAACGTGCTCTTCCTTTGGGCTTGTTGGAAAACATAAAGGTGAGACTAGCAGGGTAGGGTGGGGAATTGTCCCAAGTTTTGCTTCTCTGTGCTGTAGCTAGCAGAGGGCACACTGGTAAGTTTTTGAAGGGTTTTTCATACGCTTTTGCAAGCTTTTTGTAAACTGTGTATTTCAAAAGATTTAGGAACAATCTCCGTGAGATTGCACTTCCCACTACAGGACATTCCTGTAGCAGTTGTGCCATCTGCTTCTATAGGAAATCAGGAAAGCAATGAAAATATGCTTGATTGGCTCTAGTGGGAGTCAGCTGGAAACTAGGAAAACTGATGGTTCTTCTGCCAATCTCTCCTTCCCTACGCCGCAAAACACTGTGGCAGTCAGATTTGTAGAATGTCTTGAGCTTTAGGTGTACTTAGATAATGTAAAGCTCCTTTTATATGTAGCATGTGAAGTTCAGCTTCCTCATTTGAGAATGGGGTTTAGGAGCAGAAGGAATACAGATAAATTCACAGATTGGCAAGTGTGACAGCTCAAAGCCACCATCAAGAGTATTTGCAGATGAAACATGTTTTTGTCAAAAATCATTAATATCAGTTCTGCTGCTCCTGCTTGTAATGTGTTCAGCACCACTCTTACTCTTTGCTAGAATTCAGCTTGATTTCAATAAATTGCAGAAGGAATATTCTCCCATTTATTCTAATTGAGGTTTTTTATCCATGGGGTGAGAAATATGGTAACAGGGAGGTATGGGTCTTATGAAAGGATAAGACTTAAACATTTGTATTACTTTAGAACCAAAACCTCATTCATTGCAAGGAACTTAGCGTAAAAATCAATGCTGCCAGTAAATGAACCTTTACAAACGACAGGGAAAAAACCTCAAATCACAGCAGTCCTCTCCAGTACTCTATAGGTCATGTGGTCTTACAGCAGATGACTTAAGGTGGTTGCCAGTCTTTCCATCAGTGCAGAAATTCACCTGCATCCTCTAAGAAACTGTATTTCTGCCTGATAACGTATCAGATTCTGTGATAAATCTACCTATCCAAAGGGACAGGTCTACTGTAGCTGCGGGTCTAAGTAGGCTTTCAAAGACTCGTAAAACATGCCAAAGAGACCATTTAACTAACAGTCTATGAAAAGACCCATTTCCTGTAACAGTACAGGATTAGGAGTTTTGACATGTTACTGGAAATCAGAGCACTTTCTTTTCTGAAGAGAAGGATTGGTTTGCCGCTTGCGAACGCAGAGAGAAGGCTTAGTCTGGGGGTGCCACAGGCTCCAGGTGCTGGCATTCTGTCCTCGCTATTAATGGGAGCCCCTGGAGAGACAGCAGCCCCCTAGAAACATGGTGGCAGGGCAGAAGAGTCAAGAGTTTTCTTCACTCCAGCGTGACCGCAGATGCCTTCTTGTGCCCAATAACCTCCTTTACCAACTCCATGTTTCTTTTTAAAGCCATACAGACTTTCTTTGCTTATTCTTCGTGGTAGCAACTATCAGTCCCATTCTTTTAATAGGGTGTACTGTAGTTGTCCTCAGTTACCCCCTCCTGGTTTCTTCTTACAAGAACACAAAGCCCCATTTCTTGCCCTCTCACTTGAAAAGTAACACTTCTGAGACTGAACCATAAACAGTTATGAAGTAGATGGTGACTGTTCTACTTTCTGGGTTATGACCTATTTATTTCTACCTGCCCAGAAGTAGCTTTAAATTATGTCTCATTAACTTAAACTGAACACTGAATCTTTGTGAATATTTTTGTTTTCACTATTTTATGAATTAGCTCATACCTACTTTAGAGAAAGATCTAGGCCACAATCATCAAAATCAATGTTTGAGAGGAAATAATTGAGACAATGAGGCATTCAAAAGGTGTATCATGGAAGGAAGGGCCAAGTTTTTCATTTAGAGAAAGTGATTATGTCACAAATAACTAAAGCTGAATTTAAACTTCAGTATTTAGATGAACAAAACTAAGACGTGGACATCTAGGAGACGTATTTCATAGTTTTACTTCTGTATCCACATAATAACAAATATACTTAATTAATAATTTGATACAGAAGTCCTAAATTAAGAAACGACAATACACACTCATCCCACTTCACCGTGCTACTTCTCCCATTTGACTCGCCTCAATTTTTTCTTATAAAGATTAATCTGTAAATAGATCTGGCTTCCCTTCACTGTAATACACTGTAACTCTTTCATCTGGTAATTCACACAGGCCAGTACCTCCCTACAAAAGATAAAAAAAGGCATGGGGAAAACCAAAGTGAAATCCACATGAATTCTTCGGCGCTCACAGGGCTTCCAAAACCAGGAGAGAGGCAACTGAAAAAAAGAAAACAGCCCCGTTTTACACATATTCAAGAAGATTTTTTTCACAGATTCTTTAATACCTCCGATACCTAAGCAGACAATCCCATTCAAAGAACTATACTTTGGGTTTAGTGTCTTTAAAAATTGTTCGTATATTTAGCAGCTTTGCTGTATGACATTTGTAAACACAATAGAAGACAGGATACAAGTAAGTTTTAAGCATACTTTATTAATTTCAAGCAATTGCCACTTCCCAACATCCTCCACCAGAGTTACAATTTTACACATAAAGTAGAATGTAGAAGGAATGTAGAAGATCGCTCTATCTCCAGTAGTGTCACAGACTGGTCTGCCTTCCGTGTATGGGTCAATATACATATAAAGGTTCTTCAGAGGTTTAATGCCACTTACCCTATGTATGGAGATAAAGTATTATTAAAAAAAGTTTTAAAGGAATCATTATATTCTATCAAAAACCCTTAAACAGTTTTTAATTTTTAATTTAAAGTAGTATACACAAAGGTAATAAAAACACATTCTAACTGCATAGGGCTGGTATCTTGTTTTTTCTGACTGCTTGGCAGACTAAGTACATTAAATGTGAAGCTCCTTGTCACCATAAGGGGAGAAGGAAACAGAAATTAGCACGGTAGATTTAGCCAAACTTTCTATATGTAGGACCTCAGGTGAAGACACAAATTACATCTTCATGTACAGGAGGAAAAGATAAATTATCTTCCCTCTTAGATCAGCTGAGAAATAGTTCAACACAAAACCTCTGTTGCACAGCCGTTCTGTTTGCACCAAGCTGCAACCACTGGAATTCAGCTGAGTGCAGTGGCACTTACAGCTACTCTGCTCTCCTCAGAGACCACAGGCTACTGGGACAGGTATTGCCTAAAACGGGAGAGGTTCCTTAACAGTATCAAAAAGTCCTCAACTCCAGAGGCTTTTGAAGCCAGAACTAAAGATTTTCTATTGTTGCCAAAAAGAAGTAACAGCTGAAGCTGATACTGGATGGAGGACTGAAATCCACTTGTCTTGAATAACCAGTCAGCTAGTCTCTGCATCAACAATAAAGTTTGACAGAATTAAAATGAATAATGAACCTGCTGACGTTAAAGAAAAAAGCGCATCATCTGCTTAAATATTTACTGGTTGAAGCACACGTATTTTAACCAAATATAATGGCAGATATTTTCCTAAATTTCATAGGTTTTGTACTCATCATTCTATCATTGTAAGAAAACTGCATTTAAACAGTAATGCTTATTTACCTACATTTAATCATGACAACAAAAAAAAATCTCTTCAACCAGAAATGAAACAAATACATCTACCTAACAAATTCTAATACAGTAAGTATGTTTCAGGAATTATCAGTACTGCAGCAGCGTTAATCAATTCTAAATTGGAATGCTGGAAACCAAAAGATTAAGACAGAACTACACGAAGAGTATTTCTCAGATCTTTTATAGGACAGAAACCTTTGTTCATGTCTTCTGGTAGCCATCATCTTCTTTTGAGCTGCACCTACAACACAAAGAACAAGTAAACGAGCAACTTTATGCTTCTCCAGAATAGCTTAAAACAGTTCTGTAGGCATTAAGGGGCATCTTTTCTACTGCTTTGTTTCTGTATCACCAACTCATTTCATTGTTTTATATTCCTATTTTAAGAATAAAGTACAAAGCAACAGAAAGAATAAGCTATTACTACGTCTGTGTAAAACTGCCCTCAGAAGTGCTGCCTATGTTGTAAAAGTGCAAGTTACTTTCTGCATTTAACTAGCAAGCAACTAGAATTTCATTAAATGTGAAAGCTAATTTTTTTTAATTTCCTGTATGAACAAGGTACCGTAATATGTGGAAATACGGAGAGATTATTTTTTATTAAGAATTGTAAATTGAGAAGAGACAGGTTGAAGGTTCCAAATAGGCATACAAAACCACCTATCTCCTGCTTGTTTTCGTAGTTAGCTCATTACATCTCCTCGGTGGGGTATTCCCCACCAGCAGAATGACTGCTTTGTGTCATTTTTCCATTCTTGAGTGCACTAAGAGTGCATGATTGTTGCCATTATGGACCTAGATGGATACAAAAACCCTTCTCAGTTCAATGAAGTATTACAAAGTACGTGAAACCAGTGGGGTTTTCACAGCTTTTCATAATGTATTAATAAAAATGAAAAGATGAACTTCTTAATACTGTCAGAGAGAACATTAAAACAGCAGTATGGACCTGGAAAGTTTGATTCTGTTTTCCTCACGCTGCATAACCAACTCAATTGTTTCAAGCTGTTTTAACTTGTTGCTAAATGTTTATCTACACATGCTGTCAGAAATAACCTTGTTAGGAAGGTGAAGTTGGTGTCTCAGCAAATCAGACCCATGGAGTAGGCGTTGAGTGGCCTGTGACTCGCTTTCCTTTTTCTCTTTCAGCACCATCAAAAGGAAAAGTGAGAAAAACAGCACAAACATTAGTTACAGCCTGAATTTAATCCCATGTCCTACAGGAATAATTTCATTACAATGAAAGTAGACAGACATTATCTGTAGGGGGTTTTTTTGCTTTGTTTTTGTTTAAGCAGTGATAATTATATATCTAATTAACATAGCCTATAGCTCTCCCAAAGATCATAATGTTTAATAATCCCTTTAATTAAATGATTAATAGGAAATGCAGGGGTGGTTCTTACGAATTACCTGATTTACCATCACTGAAGACAGATTCTTTTAAAAATGGCTACAAATGCCTTGTTCACAAAAGACTTTATTATCTAATGATGCATACTGAAAACATACAGAAATCTGCATGGTCCACTTTACATGCAGCAGAACAATCTTCACTTTACAATAAGTAAGTGTCAACTGTTTTATGCAAGAGACAACACTTTAAAGTCACATTTCTTAAAGAAAAGCTTCATTTACAAAAGAAATAAAAGGTAAAGAAGCAATTACCGCTTTTAAAAAGCAGCTGCTTTGTTCAAGAGTGGAAGGTTTATGCCTGTATTGAAAGACAACATGATCACAAATAATGAAAACAATGAACAAATGAAACACTTTTAGCATAAAGCAGTACACTTTCAAAATGACATACAAATAGTTAAAAATTTCATTATGTTGTCTATCTATCCCTTAGATATAAGGTCTTTCAAATGAGATCCCAACATATGTAATTACTAAATGAAAACTCTTCTGTAAGTATTGGTTCTATGTCATAGTGAATTGTATTTAACAAAATGTATACAAAGTCTATAGCAAGTTGATTAAAAAAATTAAAGTA
>VYZW01008951.1:10670-32745 GCA_013401315.1 Balaeniceps rex
TACTTTGACAATGTCTTAAACTGACGGAGGCCTGAGACAATGACATAGTGGGTTTGGCGGGACTTCACAAAAGTTTTGTGCTCAAGGCAAAATGATGTTAGGTTTTAGTGGATTCCAGGCTAGAAAAGCCATTCAGTGGAAAACAAACAAACAAACAAACAAAACCACAGCCCAATCCATTCACCTTAACTAAAATAAAAGTCAGAAAAAAAATGGCAACTAGTTTAGCCCAGTATCATTCACAGAACACACCTACCCAGTACAATTAATGGAGGTTCTTGATCAGCAAAGGTCAGTTAGAAGTTGCCACACATACAGCACAGAAAACAAAAGGTGTGCTATTGCTGACCAAAGGTATGTCCCACTGCTGCCTTCTTTAAAAGGTACAACTCCGTAGCTGAGGGAGTTACGTGAATTGTGAGAACCATGATGAGATTTGTCTACCTGTTGTAAGGGTATCAGATCTCGCAACATGCTCACTCTGCTCTTTGTCAAAGTATNTATAACCATATAGGAAAAAAGGTACGTGAAAGCTGAGGGTTTTGGGGGACATATTTGTTCACTCTTCTAGGCCCTGGGAAACTGGGGAAATGAGTATACATGTTGAGTCTAGTTCAGAAACAAAATACTATTCAATTTGTGTAAGTTCTTTTACACAAATTAACTGCCATTAAATGACCATACAGGACTGTACACAGATTATATACTACAGTAATAGAAACAAGTTTACAGCAATAGAATTATTGAAATAAGAAGGACACTAACAACTTTAAGTGGATAGTTGTCTCATTCATTTACATGTTTTAATTTTGTGTTATGTTTCTATGATTATCTCCCTGGAAAGCAGAGAAGGTTGGTATTACTCTGAAGAAGCATGGAGCTTATTCAAGGGGAGATTTTGGAGGCTATAGGGTGTGGCAGGCAAGAATGACGCTGCTTATCACTTTTAATAAAAAATATTCTATTACTTCATTTTCTCACACTGTTGATAATATATAATACTTCTTTTTTTCTTTTTTTTTAAAAAGGAATCTTGTGATTAGATATAGTGGTACTGAATTTTGTGGAAAACACAGAAGGGATACAGAAGAGTCCATTATAGGCTAGCAAAAACTGCATGAAATAAGGCTGCTATGTCAAACACGCTTGCATGTCTACACATGATTTTTAATGGTGAGCCAGAAATACTAATGAAGCATGTGAGAGAAAGAAGGGAGAGAAAAACAGAGTAAGCCAAAAGGTATCTGAGTGGTATAAATTTCATCTTTGCCACAACTGGAAAACAGTTGGGAAGCCATCTGAAGCAGAAACGTCGTAATATTTTCTAGAAAGAAACTGAAAGATAGAAAAAAAATCTTGTTTTACATAATAAATTATTGTTGCTGTTTTGAACAGAACAGAAATGAGTAATGAGTGTAGGAAACAGCTGTAGGGTGATGAGATAAATTCATTAAGTAATCTGGATCAAATATGGAAAATGAAAGGAGGGCAACTTTTGTTTAGTTAAGAACAAAAGGCTTTGAGGATAGACAAACATATAATAGGTTAGTTGCTGTACATAATGTTTATGAAAAAGTTATTTATTGATCAGTAATTTTAGCTTTTTTAAGACNCCATGCATTTCTAGCCAGTATAGTATATGATCCCAGTTATATGATCTTCTTCAAAGATTAATTAATGAAAAAAAGATGTGCCCATATCTATTACAAAAAAAAAAAACCAAAAACCTACGTAGTTAATGACTTATTGACTGGCAAGGGTTTCAGAAAATACCCCACAATTAGTGTAAATATTCACAATGTTATGACTACATTAAACAAGCTTTTCTTCATGAAAGAAAAAATATTTTACACAAGCAAAACATGATAAAAATGAAAAAATGCTTGCAAGAAGCCATACAGTTTTCCTAGAAAAAATTGCTTTTGACCATTTACCTTGTTATTGAATTTTACAAATATGCAGTTAACTAGTTTACTGCTAGGAATTGAAACATTTGTCCCCCAAACATCCTTATAAATGATACTTGTCTTTCAGAAAGCTCTACATGCAACTGTTCACAAAGTTGGAAAAAAATCCAATAATTTTTAATAGACCTGCCTATTAAGTACTCTTCTCAAACGTTGTAGTATAATATACAACAATATACAACTTTGCTGTATAAAACAATGTTTCCCCACCATCCCAGCTTCTGCTGTCCCCAACTACCCATTTATTGTTTATAGCCTCTACCCTCTCTTCCCAAGTATACAATACAGTAGAGAATGGTGATGGATTAAGTTGAAGATATGCATCTTGTGTTTCATAAATAATTCGTGCATTCTATGAAAATTGTAGCATTTACACTCCTGTAGCATAAAGTGCTAGGCAGAAAAGATTTAAATGTTTTGTAAAACATGCTTCTCAACAAATTGAGAAGCAGGAGTTACTATATTAAATATGTTTATGCAGGTAAAAACAGGAAAACTACTGGGCTATGAGAAAGGTTCAGAACAAAAATCAGGAACCAGACCCAGTGAAGTGAATTGCATTTTGAGCCGTGTTGTGACAGCTGCAGTCAGAATCTACTAGAATTGTTTAGATTGGACCACAAACGGAACTGAAAGTGCTATTTCTTACTGATGACAACTTTGGATATGAAGAATGAGCTCACAGTGAAACAGAACTGAGCAAGTGAGTAGGTGTAAACTGCAACTGTTATAAAACAGGAATTCGAGGCACATCAACTATTAATTTATATGAATATTTTTATTCAACTCTTTCACCTAACTTTAGACTAATATGGAGCCTAAACTGTAGGAACTATTTGAGATAAAATGGAGCAGATCACGTAGTTTAATGTCTTAATTCAAATGCCTTATAATGCATACTCTTAATCTGAAACTCTTGACGGAGTTTACCTGTTCCAGTCATGACTACTGACCGGTATATGTTGTGTCAATGGTGCAGTCATTACATATGCCAATGATGTGAAGACATCCAACACACACAAACAAATCTTTCCACTTAAATCAAATCTTTCCACTTAAATAATAGTACCATCCATCATTATAATATCACTGATGAAATTGCAGTGCTCAGCATTACCTAGCAGTTTCATTGTGTCCATCACTTTGACAAAATCATAATTAGAATGCTGAAACAGATTTTCATGAGTGCTTTGACGACTCATTAAGTTAAAATGTAGGGAATGCTGCTCCAGACTATATCCTGTCTAAAATTTAGTATATACTGTACAAGTGGTGTTAGGATGAAATGAAAGACGTATAAAGTCATCAATCAACTTCTTACTCCAGCCATCCAATAGGTTGGTAGTAACCATCCAATATTTTTCAGCAGATCAAAATTAAAATGTGGAAGTACAGCTTTCATCATATTTCAAATATTTATTTCACATATCCTCTAAAAATATAGCCATCAAATGAGTTTTAAAAATTACAGTCTGCATGATGTCTTCATTCTTCAAGAAATTCAATTTAAATGAAATGGTCAGAATGCTGTCATTAAAGACTGTGACTGAAGAGACAAAGTTAAATCCAGTAATATTTTTAAAGGAATCTTAAACCACTTTTCACTCATCGTGCACAAATACATACTTTCATGTGAAAAGGATACTTATTTTTTATCAGTGAAGGATACTGAGAGTCAGATTCCAAGCTCCAAAGCTATGGATGTGTGAAAAGGTGAATTTGAATGAGGCTCTTCTGCTGTATAGATGGAAAGTACATTACACTGGCATATATATCATGGAAATTTACTGTATGAGTTAAACTTGATTTTCCTATTCACAGATAGTAATCTCATGTAAATTATACAAGTCCTCCCAAGACTGCCAATATTACTTATATACAGCCATGTAACATCAGATATTTTAATATGAGAAATTTTCACCTTGATTTAAGAAAATCTTTATAAAAACAATGCTGATTAAAAAAATCTCTAACTTTCCATCTATAAAGTCATACTCCCTGAAAGTGGATTATACTGCAAGAGGTTATATTGGCTTCATGAAAAAACAAGACATTAGTACCATTTATTCAACCTTTATTATCAGCAAAGTAATGACAAGGAAAAAGAAAATATAGTCTTACATAAAAAGCACAATGGATTTGAAACACAATAATTACCAGCTCTCCAGGGCACTATAACAATGCTGTGCGCATCGTGCTGGGGAGCTGGAATGTACCTTTTTCCAGTTGTACAAACATTTGTTTGCAGCTTTGCTCAGGAAAAATACTGTATCGTAAACCTGTTGTTGCTACAAAAGTGAACACTGCTTACCACAGTCATAGAACTTTTTATTGCAAATATGAAGGAGAGCATGGAAATTTTGGAAAAGTGGAAAAGATGTATCTATTCAATGTTTTTTTTCAAGACTATTAATTGGAGCAGCTGCGTAATATTTCTGAGAAATAGCAGTAGACTTGATGAATAAGGGCTAAAGGTGATCGGTTGTGGTTTATAAGCATATAAGGGCAATTTATCACATTGCTTATCTCAAACTGAAAATGCTTTGATTACCTGAACAAGAACATAAGATAGGGACAGAGAATTTCTGGTACTAAATATATGAATGTAGACAAAATTATCTAAATTGGATATTAATGTGAGATCCATAAAACTGCTGTTCTCATCTTGTTCTTTAAGTACTGCTACAAATCCCTGGTTTGTTTCTTGATTTTGTGAGTCTTTCATAAATGTGGTCTAGAACACTTGTGTCCTCACAGGAGATGTCATTAGCAAATACTTAAAATACTGATCTCTAGAGGATTTTCTCCATGGCCTTGCATAACAGAAAGAGGAAAAAAAAAGAATTTAAAGGCAGAAACGTGAAATGCTAAAATTAAGTAGTTCATGCCAGAGAGTAACATGGGTCTTTAAAGCAAACTTTGTGTATTAAACTATCAGAATCAGATTTGACTAATGATCTAGTAAGGGCTCATATATTAAGGTTATCATTCTCTGAGACGTTTGTTTGTTAGACCTTCCTGTTTTCCCCATTTAAGAAAATAAGTAACACAGTAAAATGGCTATGGCTTTTTCATTGTACTTCTGAAGAAGACTTTCAGTTCATTTCAGTGTGTTTAGAACAGATGCATACTTCCTCACAATCTTTTTACTTAAAGTTTTCAGTATGATGGATACAGTATCTCTGTTCTGGAAGGTGCAGTTTTATGTCTTACGTTCATACTGAGTGACTAAGTTTCTGTCAGTGGCTGTTTATGGGGGATAGAAAGCAATGTAGATGTTTCATCCTACTTGTCAATGCATTTGTCAACAAAAGATCATCATAAAAATTGACCTCTCTTCTGTCTTATGATGAAAGCCATACAATGGATGGACAAAGGCACTCAATTTCCTTCTTGCTCCAAGAATTATTCCAGAGGTCAAAATTTAGACACAGTAGCTGTAAATCGGGTAGGAGATTAGCTGAATTAGCAATACATATCAAGTCTATAGATAATACTAAAGATTTTAGCTGCCACTGTTGTCAATCAAGTTCCTTCAGCACTAAAACTCCATGTAGAAAAATTGAAATTCCTGCCTCACTTCCTTGCCCTTCACTCATGGTACCCCTTCTTTCTTAAATGTCACACTGAATGTATTTAAGTCTGTACCAGGAAAACTCAAAGTGAAATTTTACAGACCTTGAACTGAGACTAATTATGTTCTTGCTTGTATAGGGGTTTCATGTTTTTTGGTCAGAATTTCAATGAAAATATAACTTCACTGAATTTTTTTTATTCTTGTTTAGCCACCAAATATATAAAATGTCATGTATTCATTGTGTAATTGCTGATATTTGACATTTAACCTGCCTATTGAAATACATGGTAAGAATAAAACATAGTTACAAAGAGCATATTGACATTTCATTCCTGCCTTGTATTTCAATGATGCAGTTTCCATATTTGTGTACACAGGTACATCAGCAAAAATGGCATTGAGACAAAAGGGATGGGAAAAGTGAAGGATATATAATTTAAATGAAAGTGGGAAAAAAAAATTGAAAAGGAGGAGGAAGGAACAGATAATTGTAGGTCTACTGTGTTTAGACCTGTAATGCAGTTCTTCATTTGTCCTTATAGTATGATATTATAGCTCTTATTTATGGCTTAGACCAGGTTTTTATTGTAAGGTATTTTTCATTTGAAGCTTTAATTACTGTCTGAAATGTGATAACGTTAACATGTAATTTGACCATTCTATAGTGTTAGTATTAAAACACAAACAACCTTTACTAGGAAGTTATGTTAAATGGGAAGTCACTAGAAAGGTTATGTTCCTGTGGTGGGTTGACCCCAGCCAACAATTAAGCACCCACCCAGCTGCTTGCCCCCCCTCACCCTGAGAGGAATCAGAAGAGCAAAAGTGAGAAGAACTCATGGGTCAAGACAAAAACAGTTCAATAAGTGAAGGAAAGAAAGAGGGAAGGAATTTTAAAAAGCAAGTGATACAAAGGCAATCACTCACCATGTCCAACAAGCAGAGTGATGCCCAGCCACCCTGTAAGCAACAGTTATTTTGGAAAGACTACCAGCCAGCTTTTGTTGCTGAGCATGATGTCATATAGCGTGGAATATCCCTTTGGTCAATTCAGGTCAGCTGTCCCAGCTGTGTCTCAATCTCTTGCCCACCTGTAGCCTACTCACTGTGGGAGCAGAGTGGGAAACAGAGAAGGCCTTGATGCTGTGCGAGTCCTGTTCAGCAGTAAAACACTGGTGTGCTATCAACACTGGTTTAGTCACAAATCCAAAACACAGCTCCATACAGGCTGCTATGGCGAAAGTTAATGTCATCCCAGCCAGATTCAGTACAGTTCTTCATTCTGCCATGGTTTAACCCTGTCCGGCAACTAAGCACCACACAGCCACTTGCTCGCTCTCCCTGGGTGGGATGCGGGGGACAGAACTGGAAGGGTAAATGTGAGAAAAAACTTGTGGGTTTAGATAAAAGCAGTTTAATAATTAAAAAAAAAATGTAAGGAAAAGAAAAAAAACAGAGGAAAATAAAACCCCCCAAAAAAAAAGCAATGCAAATGAAAAAAATTTCTCACCCCCAACCAACCGATGCCCAGCCAGTCCCTGAGCAGCCACCCCCTGCCAAACTCCCGCCCTGTTTTATTGCTGAGCATGACGTCGTATAGTCTGGAATATCCCTTTGGTCAGTTGGAGTCAGCTGTCCCAGTTGTGCCCCCTCCCAACCTTTTGTGCACCCCCAGCCTACTCACTGGCAGGGCAGCGTGGGGAGCAGAAAAGACCTTGATGCTGTGTAAGCACTGCTCAGCAATAAAGAAAACATTACTGTGTTATCAACACTATTTTCAGCACAAAACCAAAACATAGCCCCATACAAGCTACTATGAAAAAATTTAACTCTATCCCAGCCAAAACCAGTACATGCACTTAGGCTTTATGTCAACTCTATGATCACATCAGTCAAATACATACTCGGACTGTGTCATGTGTCATATGTCAGTGGAAAATTGATTTTCTTTAAAATGTGAATTAAAACCATCATCTTTACACATTACCTGAATGTCAACGGAGTTCTCAAGTGTATGTCTAAACTAGATTCTGTCTGCCTTCTTTGACTGGAAGTCACAGAATATGTTATGAATTAAAGTGACACTGGCTACTGAAAATCTCGTGCATTTCTCAGAAGTAATTTCTAACACCCAGAAAAATGTTTGAAGCTAGTAAGACAACCTTGGGATCAAAAGAAACGACAGCATGCTCACATTAGGCAGGTATTGTGCTGTCAGATCATGACACCAACTACTGTATTACTAAAGAAAACAACTACTCCCACCATCTTTACACATGTAGAGCTTGTGGAACTGTGGAAATAAGCAAGCAGTAATCATTGGAGAAAATACATCAACATTAGAAAGAAAAAAGAAGGGATTACATAATTGATGTGGTCAATCTTGATTTCAAAAGAAGTAGTAACCTCTAAGTATGTTTCTATGAGTTTGTGGCCATGAACTCTTTACAAAAGGGCTAGACAATTTATCAAAGATAAATGATTTTGTCTTTATAGGACAATGGATAATTTAATATCCTCTGTCTTTTTTGACAGTTACTATGTCATCTCTGTGACCTGTAATACCTATTTCATCAACCAGTCACAAAATGCAATTTGGTTGCTCTTTTCAGTTATGATGGATAAAAAACCTTGGGTTTGTACTGTCATCACTTTCATTCTTAGTTTACTCCTTAAGGTTGCTAGGGTTAAGGGACACCTAATACGGTATTTCGGATTCTGGTTATGCCTCAAAGCCTGGCTAGCCAGGCTGTATAGGTTCTGAATGCTTTCTTAAGCATATTTCAAACCCCACTGCAATTAATAGTTTATATGATAAAAAGCATATATCTGAGTAGAACTGTTTTGATGTTTCTGTTTCCTTGTTTAAAAAAACCCCAACAGTTCACATATTTTTTTAATTATGAGATAAGATTATTTGGATATATTGAAAAAAGGACTATTTTATTGAGCGTCAGTCTGACCTATCTAAGCATACTCTGTCTTTGAATGGAACCAAGACATTTCTTTTCGCAACACTAAACACTATTTTCTATTTTATTTTCCACTGCTTTATGGGAGCTGTAGTTTCTTTCTCAGAAAGAAACATGCAAATCTGCTAGCCGGGATCTGAATGCAAATTTCACAGCCAGGAACCTTAGTAGTGCTATTTTCCAGAAAAGGACGATTAGCTATTGTTGTAAACAATAGGACCATAACTGTGTGATTTCTTTCTCCCTGTAATAATAAGTAGAAGTCCAAGATGCAAATGCAAAATACAAAGACAAACGAAAGCAGGAGAAAAGCAATAGGAATATCAAAGAAAGCAAATATTGCATGGAGATTTGGGGCTTGGGTTTTATATTTTCTTTGTCTTAAAACAGAAAGGTACAAGTATCTTCTTTCGAATAGGGTATTATTTCAAAGTTTTGCTTTCTTACAGCTCTAATTCTTTTAACTGCCATTTAAATAAATCCATATTGTTAAAGTCTTTTTGCACAAATGATGCCTCCTACTATTGTATGCTACACTATCATGTTTTCCTCTTATTTTCTCTTAAAATAAAAACACTTTCTTTCTTGTGTTCTCTAAAGCATAGCACTTCTAAAACCAGGTCATACCTGGTGTAGCAAACTGTATTTCCCATAGCTGATCAGCAGTGAGTCTTGACTTTTACTCATCTTCAGCTCTTTAAAAGCTATCAGAATTCTATTTTCTTATATCTAATGTGAATGTTGGGTTGCAAGAGGTTATTTTATTTCATATTTAAAGAAATGCATGTAGGTGGGAAAATTCTCTTGAAATTACTTTAATATGAAATTAACAAGATAGAAAGAATCTTTTTCATTGAGAAAACGCTTTCCAAACATTTAAATGGGAAGAAACAGTATTTATGTGATTGTGAAGAAAACACAAAAATACATAAAATTTATAATATGAGAATACAGCTTTAGGTCTCCTGTCTGAGTGTCAGTATAGTTCTTATTTTTCTCCCTAGTTTATAAGAAAATATTTTAATTTTTTTAATTTTCTTGAAGATTTTTGCAGATCAATTTGATACATAAATATTTCCATTTTATAATTGTTTCTTCAGTGAAATATTAGAAACAATGAATCTTGACAAAGAAAACTGTTTTGATTATGTAAAGAGCAACATTTTAACAGATAAATGCAAGAAGTAGAAAACACTCTTACCTCTCTGAAAATACACTTTCAGGGAGAAAATATTCCTGACGTAAACTTAGTGATCTGTTTTATCCTGCAACTGCTGTGAACTGTCAATTTCCTTGGAATTAATTGCAGGTGAGAATACTCTTTGCATTACTTTGATAATAGAGAAGATTAAATGAATCACATTTATGAATTAATATTCAGGTCAATGTTGCAAAGAATGTATGTGTAGAAAAGGCTTAAAAAAGTATTAGCATGTGTGTATATATACATATGCATGTGTGTATGCATGTAGTTGTATACATATAAATATTCATTAGATATTACTTGGACTTCCCAAGCACAGCAGCTATAGATATACATATTTCATGTGCTTCAGGTAAGATTAAGTGTTGGAGGAGGCTGTTCAGAAAGGAATAAGAATGTACAGTGCAGAAGCTGATGAGTTCTCCTCTTTCCTGGCACTTGCAGAAGTATAGTTTTGCTTCAAGACATTTCTTGGCCCTGTGTTTACTTTCCTGTCACACTTTGGACTCAGTAGAAACTGACTATCTGCTGTACTATCAATGGTAGAGAACAGGGTTTCCTGCAACAGTTTTCCTTAAAAATATAATGCCCATACAGAATATAACATGGTCTGGAATGAAACAATCATTAGATTCTCTGATTTGCCTGATGTGAAGCACCATTTAAGAGTAAGTAAATCCACCCCAGTGTCTGCCAATAAATGAGAACACTTCTACAGCCTCTGAGTCTTTAAGTCTGCACTTATTGATTGCTTTAAGTGCTGAGTGCTTTGAACAGTTAAGAGGAAGCAAGGAAGGCAGACAAGGGGCAGGCATAAAGGGGGCTTTACAAGCTGTTTTTAAGACCTTCAATTCAGATGCTGCACTGTGCCCCAAATGTTGCAGCTAAAAGCTATTTCCATTTTCTGCAGACAGCCCTAAGAGGCCATCAAAAGCAAAGAGTTGTTTGGCAACTTCTTCCTTCTAGAGGTCCTAATTACACGGACCTTTGTGCTACCAGGCTGCAGCAAGACTGTCCCTTGATCTTCCCCTATTAAAAAAAAATACCCTGCAAGAGAGTAGATGTATGTCGTGAAGTATCAGACAGCATTCTAACTGGGTTTTGGAGAGTAAGAGGTAGCATACTCCCAACTTTTTTCATGATTTGTGTGCTTCAGCCAGTGACTTTTGTCTCAAAGTACAAACTTTATATTGCATTTTAGCATGTGACTTTAAAAATACTACTCAGGGAGATTAGCCAGTCTAGAAAAAAAAAAATCCATGCAAAGCACAGCCAATATTGCCTACCTGATTCAGTCTTTTGAATCACAGCAGGTGTTAAATAATAAGAGACTGCTTTATTGTAATAGTGAATATATCTTTGCACCCTTCCAATGAAATCATTAAACTGTTTTTGTTATTCTTATTAGTAAAACTCCCAAACAGAATGGCTAAAACCAGATTTTCTCCCACAGCTCTTAGGGGTTTTGTCTGTACTTAAATATATATCGCATAATATAGTTTGCCTAATTTATAGGTGATTTCAACTGTATAACATTTAACATATCCTTCTTGAAAACAATTTTATTTAAACTTTTTAAAATTCTAAATTGTTTTCAAATAAAATTGTTTATTAATATTTAATTTGAAATAAATTTTAAGTATCAAAATTTGTTAGCTACAACTAGGCTTCTGCAAAATGTTATAAAATGTGTTAGATTCTTCTCTAAAAACCACCACTTGTTAGCAAGAAGCAGTCTCTTTCATTAATTCATATCAATATTTTACCCTGTATGACCACAGAAATGTGTGTGCTTTGTACACTACCTATACACACATGGACACACACATTTATATACATACAAATATATATAAAAATATAACCATTTACTTGCAGGAGGTAAATATCACAAAAGAGCCATTAGACTCCTATGGAAGGAAATAGTTTAGAATTTTGTTTATTTGTTTCTGCTTTGTTTTTCTTGAAGGGGCACAGCCTTCTATAGCTTTTCTACTTTTAGAAAACTTGTTCTTTGCTGACAGTTGGGCTATAACTATATTTCATAAACCCTAAAGCTCCCAAGTTGCTGGAAATAAATTGATTTTGTGAAAATATGCGACACATAGGTTTTCAATATGGGTCCTGAACAGCCTGTCCCTAAAGTAGTTATTTCCATTTACACCCCTGACCTGCTGGTGTCTTCAGTGGTGCTGTAGTTTTTCATGTACTTCAAAAGCCAGAGATCTGTTTCCATCCTTCTTAATTTAATATAAACTGCACATGCTTCTATCAGTAAGGACTTTCATTTTTATACTTCTTCGATTTCACGACACCAATGGTTCTATATTTCACAGTGTAGGGAGCAGAATGAAATTACACTGCTCTCAGACTTCAGCAATATCTGGTTTATGTGATTCAGGACCTCCACACAAAGAAGAGGTCACTCTCAATATTTCTGTAAATGGCTCTTTCTGGAGGAGTATATATGGTAAGTCTGACAAAGTGTGATTTGTTTGTTGTGTATAAAGTGGGACAAAAGCCCCACACACTTCTGTGGGAATGGTAAAATGCACCTGCATAATCCAACACCAATTATTTTGTTTTGACATAATTCTACAGATGTTGGAAAGATTTAAATAAGAGTTCCTAATTTTTTTGCCATCAGCTGTCTTGTATCTCACTGTTACAGTCTCTGCCAGCAGGATTTCAGCTTTTAAAAAGCCTCCTCCTTTTACACTTGAGAGCAGAAGCTGGCCTTATGTCTATATATATGTTCCAGTAAATGACTGTTGCTATACAGAATCTGAACTATTAGATTAAATTTATAAAACTGTTTTTGTGTACCTAAGGAAATTGGTATTTGTACTGAATATTTTAAATACTTCTTCAGTGTGTACTTTCTCAGCTCAGGTAATACCTCAAGAGTCTTCACTGTAACTGGTTCACTACAGAACTGTGATTTCTGTTGTTTCAATGCCTACAATTCTCATAGATATTTCTGTCCTCACTCCAGCCATCGAACCGTTGTAATTCTGACAAATGACTTCTTTCTCTCAGTAGACTGACTCATGTGATGATTCTTCCACTACAGTGGCAAAATAAACAGAGAACACAATACACAGTAAGAAAAATTTTGTAACAAATATTGGTAGGAAACTATCTGAAGGAGTGGTCATTATAATCTCTTCTGGGCGATGGAATGTATAACTAGACGGTCAGGTTCTGTCAGTGAGTGTAGCTAGACATAGAGGTTAACAGAGTTTCTTCACACAATATTAGTTTCATCACATTATTGACAGCACATGTTTAAAAGAATCACTATGTATTTCTCTGGCTACAAGGTTGAAATAACAACAATAAAAAATATTGGTTGCTTGTTACTTTAATGGGATGATAACCTCTAGCAAAATGACAGAGCAGAAGAATTACAACTCACCTGGCCCTTTGAAAATCTCCATCATGTAGCTTATGTTTCATGCTTATGCATCTGCATTTCTTCCTGGATATTTTAAAATTGTGTAGGAGAGACTATCACATTTGGCTAATGGACAGTTAGAAGATTCAATAGCCATTGATACTCTCTATTAAATTACAAAAACATGGTCATACAATTTTTATTAGAGAGAAAATCAAGACTTTGGGTATTTTCCATAATTGAAAAATATAAAATGTGGTGTGTAGTGAAATACAGCTGATTTCCAGTGTCTTGAAACCATGAGAATGCTTCAGAAAACAGATTAGATACTGCATATTTAAAAGAAATTCTGAATTTGTTTCTGCCATTTTGTGAGCAACATTCTGTTTGTATACACATGTAAAGGAAGGAATAAAAAAATAAGTTAAAAGAATTGGTTTAAAGGAATAACAATCTGAGATGGTGACAGTATTTTTTAAAGTTTTTTAACCTTTTTTTCAGTTTTTATTTAAAATGTCAAAACAGGTATGTCAATAACTCATGTGTAACTTGCATATTGTTATTTACTGAAGACAGGAATGATTACCTTTGGAATGCAAAAATATATCAAGCCAGCAAGTACACAGAATACCAAAGGATGGAGCCAACTAAATTTGTTGTAAAGTATCAGCTCTTCAGTACAGTGAATTTTCTTTATGAGCTTTATTGTTTTAAAACAATCAATTAATTCTAGGATTTCTATAATGAGTTGAAACCCCATCTGTAGCAAAACATATTACTCTTATGCTTATATTTATACAGTTCTGGAACTTTATATATTGTTTTGCAGAATGAGTGTGTAGACCCTAAAGCCCTTTCTGGTTTACTTTCAGAAATAATTCATTTATCATCAACCATTACCATATTTTTCTTATATAAATAAGATATCATTTAATTCTAAATGAATACATGAGTTCTTTTCAGAGTCTTTTATGCAATGTTATTGTAAAACTTGTTCTTACACAGCAAAACCCTTTTCATTTCAGTGTGGCTTAAGTCTTATAAGACCTAAATGCATGCTTAATCCTGGAAGGATGTCCACAAACAGGTGATTTCACAAAGTCAGCACTTTGTAGAATTGGAGAACAAGGGAAAATTTACTTCTATGAACCAGAAACCATTTTTTTTTTTTTTTAACTTACAAAGGAGATCAGTATTTATGGTAATGATATCTCATTTTTCTAAACAAATCAGTTCTGCCTATCCCATTTTACCTTCTACTGGTACAACTTCCTTAGACTGAACACAGTTGCTTTTCCTATCTGTCACTTGACTGCTCTCAGTCATACAATCGTTTGCTACAGCTTGATATTCGAAACATCGTAGTGAAGAACTTGGATGAGCTGAGTTAGAAAAAACAGAATCTGCTGTAGAACGTAGTTTCATGATTTTGCACTCAAATCAGCAGAAAACACACTTCTGAGAAGAAATCCTGTAAACAAATCAGTTATCCATATAGATTTCTAATAGTCTATAATTCTATTAGTAGCAAGTGCAAGGTGTATCCCAACTGCTACCTGAAGAACCTTCTACTCCAGAATAACAGAAGAAAGATATTTACTTTTCTGCTATTGACTAAACCCTTTTCTTTTTTTTTCCTAACAGCTACCTTGTTCAGAAAATGAAATTGCTGACCTCAATCATGCTTTAAAGTTTAGATGTCTTTCCAGCAAGGTGTGATTGACTTAAACACAATGTATATCCAGGAACTGATTATCTTCATCACATTCCTTTTTTTTTTATCCATATGTCCTGGTTTCGGCTGGGATAGAGTTAATTTTCTTCCTCGTAGCTGGTATAGTGCTGTGTTTTGGATTTAGTATGAGAATAATATTGATAACTCACTGATGTTTTAGCTGTTGCTAAGTGGTGTTTACCCTAGGCAAGGACTTTTCAGCTTCCCATGCTCTGCCAGGTGCACAAAAAGCTGGGAGCGAGCATAGGCAGGACAGCTGACCCAAACTGGCCAAAGGGCTATTCCATACCATATGACATAAAGCTCAGTATATAAACTGGGGGGAGTTGGCCGAGGGGCAGCAATTGCTGCTCAGGGACTGGCTGTGTATTGGTCAGCAGGTGGTGAGCAATTGCATTGTGCATCACTTATTTCGTATGTTATTATTATTATTACTACTACTATTATTATTTTCCCTTCATTTTCTGTCCTATTAAACTGTCTTTATCTCAACCCACGAATTTTACTTTTTTTTTCCCCGATTCTCTCCCCCATCCCACTGGAGAGTGGGAGGGTGAGCAAGCGGCTGTGTGGTGCTTAGTTGCTGACTGGGGCTAAACCACGACACCATAGTACTATGGTAAAACTGAAGATTTAGTTGCCACACTTTACTTTGTGTTATATCAATATCTGTATCTGTAAAAGTATTTTGTTAAGGAAAAATCTAACCAAACGTGACAAAGATAACTGGAATTGGAAGGTACTGAGAAAATTTACTGGACTGGTGGACTTTTGTTTTAAGTCTAATTATCTAATTTAATTTAGGTTCAGAAAGAACTGAAGAGAGTGAAATATGGTTTTGTTATCAAGTAGAAAAAAGGCCTTAAAACACTGAATCAGATTTCTTCAAAATGTTTATAGACAGTAAGTAAACAAGCCTATTCTTATTGCATATAGCAATTTTCTTTTTTATGTACAAATTTAAAAATTACCTGTTTGTTACTTCAACTTTCATGTAAGGCAGGCAAACTTTATTGTGCTCATTTGAAAAAACCCCGAAGTGAGTCATTGCACAAGGTGAGTCAAAGAGTTCAGGGCAGAAGCAGGAGGATCCATCTCAAAGTTGCCTGCTGCCATCATCAGAACTTATCTCTGCCAAGCTCTGTACAGGCTCCCATATGTTTTCTATCCCAATTTCTTGTTTCTCATACCAAGTTACATACACAACAAAGTCAGTAATATAACAAATTTGTATTGGATTGCCAGGTGCTCCGTAATTCTACAGTCTTCTGCTGAAAACAAACCTGTAACCTCTTAACACTAAGATTGTATTCCCTGGAAGAGTTATGGGTTTTACTGAAAGGAGATTAAATTATAATTAACCTTTTACTAACTGAAGTGAAGCTGGAAAGATTGAACTGAGTATTCTGATGTGGTAATCTTTCCCCTTTGTTATACTCTGTTCCAATCATTCTCAAAGGAGTGTTAAAAAAAAAAAAAGCTGCTGCTGGGTAGAGTCATGAAGAAGGGAAGTGAGGCACCAGTTCCAATTGTTCTTCAAAATCTTGTGCTACTAAAATTTCAATAGGAGATGTGCATAAAGGAGAATTTATTGTTTTGGTTGTAGCTGGAGGGCTCACAATTGAAGAAACATTTAAGTCTCCTAGATTTCTTTATTTTTTCCTTTAGGGTTTGAAGATTCTTAATGATGATATTTACTTAGCTTTCATATCAGTATCTCTATCTCCTGATAATGCTTCACTTAACTGATAGTATTTCTTTCTCTCAATGCAAACAGTTGTACTGAGGTTTGCTAGGGGTTAGGCTATAGCCCTTGGGACTGCAGGCTTAGATTTCGAGGTTTAGTACCACAAATCTCTCTTTTGGTTATTGAATGTCTATTGAGGAAAACTTATGAAAAATTGCACATATAAAAATAAATTCATGAAATAGGTGTTGCTTTATCTGTCAGAATGTGCAATAGAGTACCTAGCAGCAGGCTGTAATGTTCACATTTTGTGGTTAGAATGTAACAGCTTGTCATTATCTCAGAAAAAAACTGCTCAGTTCATGTAGTTTAAACCAAATCAGGACAGAAGTGGTTTGTTGATTTATTAACAACACATAATTAACTGGCAATCACTGAACTATACATTCAGGATGAGGATCAATAATTCAATAGATAAACAGTGTTAGTTAGCCACTTACAAAATTTTAATACAGCTATAAATTTCTAAGCATATTTCTATATCTAACCCCAAACAGTTCTCAAGCCACACATATTCATGCAGTTACATATGGGCTACCAGCATGGCTTCTTTTCTGGGGCATAGCGCAGGTTCCCTGAGTGTACACCCGTCCTCTGAGAGATGTGGGTGCTCCAGCTCTGTGTGTTCCCCCACTGCTTCCTACCACCTGCTCACCAGCAAGGGAGCACTCCACAAGTTCTCACATGCATGCCAAGATGTGGGTCCCTGCTTGCTGCATCCCACACTCGCTGCCCCAGCTGCCTGCAGGCTGCACCCAGAGCCCCACGGGGAGGCTGCACCATCAGCCCTAGGCAGAGGTTGCAATACTTGTAGGGTGAGTACCAGCAGTGTCAAAACAGGGGTTGACTGCTGCTGTTTTCACTCTGAAGTCTCACTGTTTCCAATGTCTTTGCCTCTTTTATGCTTCTTTTTCTGGCTGACTCATTTGTTTCAAAAGTCCCTTTGTAACTACCTGGTTCCTGCTCAAACCAGCTGATGGTCATCTTCCTCTTAATAGGCCTTTTAGAAAGATTGAGCCATGTGATCATCCCCATACTCAAAAGCTTTAGACTGGACTTGTTACGTAAGCAATTAGACAGTCAAAGCAGCATAATTATCCAGCTATGCAAACAATTATGATCTTTGAATTCACCTGAAATTCAACAAGGAGGGATGAGCAATAAAGGAGTCTCAAGAGCCCAAATCCTTCAAAGGCAGACTGAGCATTTCACCTAAGGAACTGCTGGTCAATAGAGAACTCATCTGGTTGATTACAGTATTAGCTACACAAACGTCAAGCATGTTCTGTTAAACCCCAGTAAACCTTGGGACAGCAGTGTTTTGATCTTTCTTGAAACTGAAAGGATTATACCTAAATGTCTAATTGGACATAACATGACATATTAAAAGAAATGTTGTTTAGACTGCAATTCTAGCTCCATGTTAAAAATCTGAAATGAAGTTTTATTTCACATGCACGCGCACACATACACAAGTAATATTGTGAGAGGACATAATCCTCCTTATTTTTTTCCCAAGCCTTTCTGAAATGCCTTTCCAAAATGCCTTTTCCAAGGCAGTTCAACAAAGCACTTCCAGGCACATTTCTGCATCTGCAATTTGTCTATTTGTTCACTGCTCGGTGTTCATTTAATGTTCCCAATGCTCACAATCATCTGTTTGTACTCTTGGCATTTAGCCATTATTCTATTATTTCTGTCTTCTTGCTTACAGAAACTTATTTGATCCTTTCACAGGTAGGCTCACAGTATTTTTACTTAAGGTGGGCCCTCTTATGGCCAAGATGGCCTCTCAGATTGTCACCATTAAATTTCTGTCTGTATGGGTTTGAGATTGTTTTGTAATTCCGACTCTTAAGACAGGCTATGATCAAGCTTTTGCTCAGTATTTTAATTCAAAATGATACAACCACCATTTCCTGAAAGCCATTACCATTTGGTTCAGAGTTTTGTAGTGACCAAAATGTGTTAGATTGGTATGTAAATGTCTAGAGACTTGCAGAATAGGCAGCAATATCTCATGTAGTAACTTCATTCCTCTTCTTGGTTCTGGCCAGTACTGGAAAGATGAAATATACACAGGCTTATGTCATAGGTTTCTGGAAACCCACATGGTGGATTCATGGAGTGATTAGTGGTGCCTGGAGAAAGGTGCCTTCTCTTCATTTCCAGTAAATTAAAAATAAAATTGCAAAATTAAAAAAAATAAGTGTGGCTTCCAAGGTATGAAGGATGTTAGCACTCTGAAAGGAGAAATAACATTTCAAAGAGGAAAAAAAAATATATGTTTCATCTTAATAACATGTTCTGGATAAGCAAATTGAGCAAACAAAACATAACTAGAAATACAATGGTCATAATTTAAGTGTATGTCACTCTAGGTTGCAAAAAGCAACTGGTTTTCTCAACACCCATAAAGAAAGTCCTACTTCATATTTTAATGGAGTTTTTTTAATTATTAAACTCAGAAATTTGGTATCTAATCATGAGAACTTATTCTGGTCTTGTTGAGTAATGTAATCCCTCCCTCTTGATATAACAATAGGTGCATCAAAATAGGAGGAAGAGTTCCTTGGGGCATACTCTGTGTCATGAACATGATGATTTTTAATCTGATGTAAGAGTTACAGAGGCACTTGTGGTCTCCAGTTAAATGAAGGAAAATGTTTGTCTTTTCATTTCATTATGATCCAAAGCAGCAAGATATCCCAGAAGATTTTGTTGCTTACATTAATGATTATTTATGTAATGATGTTCTTGGTGACAGGTTTAGGATATCTCCTCAAGGTGCAATTTGAACAAAACTCTATTAGTAAAATCATTCCTTTTAAATTTATCTTCTATTAATTAAAGAAATTATTAATTAATTGACTGCAATCAGTCTTCCCCATTAGTACTCAGTTCTATTTCAAAAATGTCTCAAAGAAGGGAAAATTTGTACCACATGTATTTAATGAGTTACTTGTTCCATCAATATGTAATGTGGGGTCCCTACAGAAATCAAAATACACTGAAATGCAAACTCAGAAATGTTGTTATAGACACTATTTTAAATTTATATGTTGCAGCTTTTTACAGAACCATGAAAAGGTTTATATTGTAATTCATGCTACTGGAGAAGAAAGGAACAAAAAAGAATAATTACTGCAGGATTTTGAAAGGCCTCTAAAGTATGTGTGGTTTGTAAAATGTTATGGCATAAATTTATGACTACAATTCAGTTAGTTTCATGAGAGAAGACATAAACAAAGGAAGAATAAATGGCATTTCAGGGTCCCTCTAATCTTCTGAGATATCTATTCTGAAAGAAGCTTAAGAGTATTCTGTCGGCAGCTTCCACTAAGATGAAGGTCAGCATATGGAGCTGTTTACTAAGTTAGTAGGTAAATAAGAGAGAAAGTGTGTCTCAATTTCTATTTTGAAACTTCAAGGGCAGTTATGATGTCTTGAAAGGTAACTATTGATATTCCACTTGCATTATATAATACAGCCAATAAAACATGAGGCTGAGTAAGTATTGTGACCAAAACAAGGAGTAGGTCTCTGAAGCTTGCTCCTGTTGGAAAGAATGCAACCTACAGAACAGCTTCAGGTGGAGGGTGAACAACTTGAGAGAGAAATCACTGGCTGACAGCTGAGAAAGGAATGAAGTTTTCAGGTAAAAATTAACACCTTTGATTTTGCTGTAATATTATACAAATGCTGCAATGGGATGTTTATTTATTTATTTTTTTTACTATTCTTATTCCTAAATATTCTCTCTATGTGAAATTGCTGTATAAATGAGCAAGTGCTGGACACTACTTTCCTGAGAACAGGATTTTCACACTGAGTAGTATACTCCACAATTAGCATGAACTGTTAGGTGTTCTAGTACTATGGATTGAGATTTCATCCTCATCACAGGACCAGTTTGGGGACTAGCAGCCACAAATTTGCAGAAGAATCTCTTTTGGCAACCAGAAAAGAATGTCTAGAACATACTCGTGAATTCACTAAAAGGCATGCAATCATCACAAGCACATTTCTAGAAGCTTTCTATGCCTTAATATGGAATCACATTATTTCAGGTGACAGAAAGAGATGGCTTGCAAAAAACTTGTCATTTTATGTTCACGGTTAAATCAAAAAAGCTGATTCTACTCATATTGAAGTTAACAGCAAAATTCCTGCTCATTTCAATGACAGCTGGATTGGCCTATAAATGTCCCTTTGTTATGCTTATTCTGCTGTGCATAATATGTTTTCCTTTAACAACATTCTGTAATTAAGAACAATTTGACAGACTGAAAGATCCCACTGTTTCATACTTGTTATTGCTGCACAAAGCTGAATTGTGGGTTTTGTTGATAGAGGGAAATTGCATTTAAGTGAAATGTGCTCTCTTTCCCACAAAATAGCTCTTTCAGTATAACTGTATGATGCTTATACTAAATAACAACTTGATGATTATAAACTCATAAGATTACCATGCTGAAGACTTTTTACTATGCAAACACAAGAGTATCCAGAATTTGCTGAAACTGGCAAATTCTGACTTAACTGTGCATTAAAAAAAACCCCTTAGCATCCCTTCCTCCACCCAAGCTTGATCATTTGTTCTCATTACATGGTTTTTCTAAGTGTTAAATTAAATCCTTTCTTGGCATGACTCTTCTGTTTTGTCTACCTGGCAGGTGAGACTGCCATTTTTCCAATTAGAATTATTTGGACAATTAGTGATTTAAAAAGTTAGTTTAGTATCTTCATATTTCATTTCTTTCTTTAAGAGATCAAGACATTGCTTTCAAAGCATTGACCTTGTTTGCAGAATGGGCTCGAGAGCATTAAAAGGAACCAATAGACAAAGATTTATTAGGATGTCTCCCACCATCTACCTTCTACTTTGAAATATATTTTCCTGTCTTTAATTCAAAAGTGTATCCAATAAAATTTTCTTTCATAATATATCTGTTTGCAGAACAAGTAAGTAGATGACATTCCTCCACTCATATTTAAACACTTCTGAGGCTACTTTGATGCTAAAATGTTTAAGAGAAGTTGAGTGCTTGTGTGCTTTTAATCTTATATGAACAAAGGCTTAAATATCAATATATACATTTTGAAACATCAGCTATTTGGTTAGATTAATTCATAGATTAAAGTTAGTTTAGACATCAATGGTCAAGCAATCTCTCTTTTTATGTATCTTTTCCATAGTAGTTCCTGAACCTATTAACCAGTTTCAAAACCCACAGAACATAAAGATTAATAAGTACCAATATATTTTATGAAAATACTCGGGAATATGAGAGATTTTTATGAGTATTCAGACTGTGAAAAAAATTGCACTGTAAATCTGCACATCCCAGGATTTGGCCTTAATTGATATAAATTGGGATCCAACACTAATAACGTCCCTCACCTCTTCAGCCACACTTTTCCATACTGTCCTTTTAATCAGGCCTAGTACTCTTTCAGTCAGAAAGGGAAACAATTC